>JADBJO010000646.1:157500-162500 GCA_016801955.1 Conus betulinus | reverse complement strand
AGGAAGGAAGGAGGCAGACAGGCAGAAAAGGAGGAATAAGCAGAGGGAGGGTGAAGAGGGTGAATGAAAAGAAATGGACGTCGAAGAAGAAGATGAAGGGCTGAAGGATGGGTAGGAGGTAAAAAGAAAAGAGAAAGAAGAAAAGGAGCAGAAGAAGAAGAGAAGAACGTAGATGAAGGAAGAAGAGGAAGAGGAAGATGAGGTAGAGATGAAAAGAATGAAGAAGAAGATGGGAGAACAACAGAGGAGGAGGAGGAGGAGAGAGGAGGAGGAGGAGGAAGAAGAAAGTAGGACGAAGAGAATGAAAAAAGAAGACAAAGAAGGAGAAGGATAAAAGGAAGAGGAGACGATAGATTGAACAAACAAGGAAACAAAAGAAAAGAAAAAAGAAAGAAAAAAACAAAAGAAGTAACAGGAAAAGATGAACAGAAGGACGAAGAACAAGAGAAAAAGGAACGGGAAGAGAGGAGAAGACGAAGAAGGAAGAGGAGGAGGAGGAGGAGAAGGAGGAGGAGAGGAGGAGGAGGAGGAGGAGGAGGAGGAGGAGGAGGAGGAGGAAAGAAGAAGAAGAAGTACAACAACCAGCCGCCGTGGACTCCTAGCTGGGAGGTGGTTGGTTTGATTCCCATTAGAGCCATATCAGATTTTTCTGCCCTGTCAAATTTCTTGACCAACACTGCAGGGTGTCAGAATCTCTCGTCCCTGGTTGACGCTGGGATATGTTATGAAAGTAATCGTAGAGTACAGCCCTGTCACGCAGTCTCCGAATGGAATGGAAATTCGTAGCATCAGCTTCATCATCCTCATTCTCATTGATCAACTTTAAAAAAAAGTCTCAAATTACGTGGACCTTCATGCCTGCTCTCATAAGGACTTCAGTTTTGATGTCCTCTCCACGTCTATGGCCTCGGTTTGATTCTGTCGGGGTCACCGGTATCGGCAATTTCATGGGGGCTGTCGTTGGACGGACGTGGTGGCGCCCTCGGGAGCGAGAGCTCACCCTCGCCGGCTCCACGACGAAGCAATTATTATCGTCAGTATGGGGGGCTTAGTAGGTGGTGTCCTGCGTATGTTGGATCAGAACAGGCGCCACTGAACACCACAAAAGTGACTCGGCAGCAGTGCTGTGTCTCCTCCGGTGGGTTGCCTCTTGACAACACGACATCGACTGCTCCCTGTGGATTGCCAGTGCCGGCGCTGTGGCTGTGGCTGTGGGTGGGGGGGGGGGGGGGGGGGGGGGGGGGGGGGGGGGGGCTCGGAATGAGCGGCGTGGGTGCAACGCCACTGAGGTGGCACAGTCGATGGGACAAAAAAGAAAAAAAGACGAGAAAGAAGATGATAATGAGGGAAAAGAAGGAGTTGAAAAAGAAGAAGGCGAAGACAAGATTAAAAAGAAGAAGAAGAAAAATTAAAGAAGACGAAGGAGGAGGCGGAGAAGGAGGCGGAGGACGGAAAGGAGGAAGAAGAGGAAGAGAAAAGAAAGGAGTAGTAGAAGAAGATACAGAAGAAGAGAAAAAGAATACGGGAGGAGAAGAAGGTGAAGGAGAAGAAGAAGGAAGAGAAGAGGAAAGAGATTTAAGGGGGGAGGAAGAGAAGGAGAAGGAGGAGGAGGAGGAGGAGGAGAAGAAGAAGAAGAAGAGAAAGAAGAAGAAGAAGAAGGAGAAGAAGAAGAAGAAGAGAAGGAACAAACGAGAACAAGATGAGGAACAAGAAGAAGAGGAAGTAAGAGGAGGGAGAAGGAGAAGGGGGTGGAGGAGGAGGAGCAGGAGGAGCAGGGGAAGGAGGGAGGGAGGGAGCGAGGGGGAGAAGAAGAAGAAGTAAGAGGAGGATGAGGGAGATGCGAGATACGGAAGTAAAACAGCAAGATGGAGAAGACAACGGCGATGTTGTAACTTCTAATAACGACGAAGACAAAGAAAAGGAGGATGAGGTACACAACACACGGACACGCACACGCACACACGCACACACAGACACGCGAGCGCACGCACGCATGCACGCACCGACGCGCGCGCGCGCGCACACACACACACACATGCACACACACACACACACACACACACACACACACACACACACACACACACACACACACACACACACACACACACACACACACACACACACACACACACACACACACACACACACACACACACACACACACACACACACACACACACACACACACACACACACACACACACACACACACACACACACACACTTACTCTGTGGCCTCAGGCACCACGTCCACCAGCATTTTGACAAAGTCGTTAACACTGGAGGCGGGCTCATTGTCGTCATGGGGCTCAAAGGCGTCGTCAAAGAAGATGTGAGCTGTGCACAAATAGCCATTTTCCTTCTTGTTTGTTCGTGGTCATGATGCAATGGAGCTTTTTCTTTTCTTTTTTTTTTGTTGTTAGTTTGTCTCTTGGAAAGAAAGACAACAAGAAAGAAGGAATCTTCGATCCATCTGACCCATTGTCTCTCTAACAGGTTACACTACTTCAGACGCCCAGCCAGTTCTTCAACCAGATAAACCAACCATCCAACCAACCAAGCAATCAACCAACCAACCAACCAACCAACCAACCAACCAGCCAAAACATTGTCCAGCCAGTAAACCACTTGATTACGCTTTCGTGCAAACAAAAAGCAACAACATATTCCTTCACCAGCAACGAAAAAACAACCAACCATCCAATTATCCAGACAACCAGCCAAGTCAACCAATCAACCAAACGACTAACTAAACAGCCAGTCAGCAGAGATGATCATTCAACTAATCACTCGTGCAAGCAAGCGACTAGCCGACCAGTCACTGATCTAACCGACCAGTCACTGATCTAGCCTACCAGTCACTGATCTAGCCTACCCTACCAGTCACTGATCTATCCGACCCACCAGTCACTGATCTAGCCGACCAGTCACTGATCTAGCCAACCAGTCACTGATCTAGCCAACCAGTAAAAACAACCAGTCAACCGGCGAGTAAATAATCAGCCAGCTCTCTAATCAACCAATGATTCAACCAACCAAGCAAGCAAGCAAACAAGCAACCAACCGACCGACCAACCAATCGACCAACCAACCAACCAGCCTACCAACAATCGACCAACCAACTAACCAACCGACCAACCAACCAACCAACCGACCAACCAACCAACTAACCGACTAAGCGACTAAGCGACCAACGAACCAACCGACCAACCGACCGACCAACCAGCCAACCAACCGACCAACCGACCGACCAGCCAACCAACCAACCAACCAGCTGGCAAACAAAGCAGTTAGCTAATAAACCAGGCTACCATCAGCCAAGAAACCAAATGATGATCGACAAAACGATCATTAAGCAAACCCTCCAACTAACCACTAAATCGACCAGCCAGCTAGTGAACCAACCAATCAAGAAAGCGGGTAATTAAGTAACCAATCAACCACATTTGCTAGCAAACTAAAGAGGGAACGAATGAAGAAGCAAACGAAGAAACGAACGAATAATCGACCAACCAACCAAACGAACCAACGACGATTGAACATTGAACCAAAGGGGCAGCAAACGAACAAACGAGCAGAAGGAAGAAAAAACAAACGAAACGGCTGCTATCATGACCCCTACCCTGGAACTCATAGTAATCAGACTCCGCCTCAAAGGCCTTGATGGCAATTCTCCTGGCGCTTTGGTCAGCGTCCAGTCTGAAACACAGAATGCAGAAAGGAATGTTACGCTCCTTCTTTCGTGGACGAGACCTTCGGAAAATTAAAGGCAGACGACAGTGACGACGACAAGGATATCGACAACATGAATGAACGACAACAGCGATTGCAACAATGACGGCTACGACAACTTAAACGACAGCAGCGATGATGACAATTAAGTACGACTATGAAATAAACAAAACAACACAAAGAAAAGCAAACAAAACAAAATCAAAATAAAGAACAAAAACCAAACCAAAACAAAACAAAAAAAAAAAAAAAAAAAAAAAAAAAAAAAGAAAAGAAAAAAAGAAACGACAGTAGTGGAGACAACATTTACAAGAACAGCAGAACAACAGCGCTGATGACAATAGACAGCAACTACAACAACATAACAACGACAACAAGACTAACAACGATGATGCCGACAGCAACAACATCGGTGATAACACACAAGGACAATAAGAATGATTACGCTCGCAGCAACAAGAACACAACAAATAAAAACCTGACAATAATGAGAACACTTGGTACTGTATCAAGGACACTCCGGACAGTGTACACCTCTGCCAGTACCGAAGGACCCTGACCTGCATGAACACCAAAATATAAAGCCAAATATCCCTTTCTTGCCCCTCCTATCTTATTCTCCCCCCCCCAAAAAAAAAAAAAAAAAAAAAAAAAAAAGTAAAAAAAAAAAGGTAAAAAAAAAAAAAAGAAAAAAAAAAGAAGAAAAAACGAAAAACGTGGGCTAAAACTAGGTTCAGCACATATGCTCAAACATTAATTTATTTTAGTCGAGTCTGTTCAAGGTGAACAGAACTACAATTCGCCAGCGGAAGAATTAGTAGGTACGGACTGAAAGAGTAACTTCCCCTGTGCACTACACAATTGAATTTAGAAAATCACGAAACGAGAAATTTGCTGCACAAAATCTTGCTGCATATAAATGGGTTTGATCTATGGCTGCCTTTTACCTCTCCATCACGTTTCGTTTAAATCCTTCAGATAGTTTCTTGTAGTAACATTTTTGCTGACAGACGGACAAGCAAACAAACAAGCAAGCTGACAGAAACATCTTGGTGGAGGCAATTGTAATGATGATGATGGTGATGATGATGACGGTAATGATGGCGATGATAATAATGATAATACTGGTGATAATAATGATATGATAATAACGCTACTACTAGAACTACCACTGCCACAACAACACAACAACAACAACAACACAACTACTACTACTACTACCATACCTACTGCTGCTACCACTACTACTAACAGTAAGATCAACA
>JADBJO010000646.1:125000-147500 GCA_016801955.1 Conus betulinus | reverse complement strand
AGGCGGGCTGACTGACAGAGACAGATAGGCAGACACGCACGCACGCACGCGCAAGCACGCATGTAGGCACGCACGCACACACACACACACACACACACACACACACACACACACACACACACACACACACACACACACACACACCCGAAAACTGGGTCTATCGGATTTTCATAACATTGACAACATTACTACTTACGAAAAGAATGTAATGTTTCTAAATATTTTGACAGAAAAGCGTCCATTTATGCGAACGTAACTTCAATCCCCGAAGACAGAATGTGGCTAACTAAATGGCAGAAAACATGGGCCAGGAGCAAAGAAAGAGAAAAAGAAGCGAAATTAGAATGTGAAGTTAACGACGACTTCAAACAAATCGACCTTCTGATAATTTATTTCTGGAAAATCTAATGTGAAATATAGATTTTTTGTTCCATGAATTCATTTTTTAAAAGGCCTTTATTATATTGATAATGATATAGGCCTTCTAAAAATATAAATTTATGGAAATAAAAAGACTGACAATAAAAGTATGCCAGGATCTTTAGGGGAAAACAAAGGGTAGAAGAAAAAGTGCGTTGACGAGGCAAAAAAGAAGACCCTACTTCATGGAGTTTGGACCCGTTGGTAAATCCAGTTTATCATTCAGGCCAACAAACAGCCACACGCCCTTAAATGAGAGGATGTAATATAAAGTAACAAAATTATTCTGCAACGATTTTTGGCGTTTGCTCCGCCGTTTCCTTTGGGGACATGGAAGGCATCAGATCCTGGATATAAGATGATCTGTTCTGTTCTGTCCGTCCGGCATCACCCAAGTGGTGTTGTTTTCACAGTGCGGGGAGAGAAGCCAGCCGTCACGCACGAAGAAGGTGAAGTGCAAGTGAGGTAGACAGAACACACCCTCAGGACGCCAGCATACTACTCCATCCATCAGGCCCTGACCTGGACTTTGTAGGGTGAGGAGTGGGGGGGGGGGGGGGGGGGGGGGGGGGGGGGGGAGGAGAGTGGACGACACAGACACAGCCTGAGAATAGACATAGGTCAGAGAAATCCAGAGTAAAGGGCCACAGTTGTTGACCTCTTTCCATGGGTCAGAGATGTCAGGTGTAAATGTAAAGTGCCACAGTTGGTGAGCTCTCTCCATGGGTCAGAGATGTCAGGTGTAAAAGTGCCACAGGTGTTGAGCTCTGTCCATGGGTCAGAGATGTCATGCATAAAGTGCTACAGGTGTTGAGTTGTTTCCATGGATCAGTGATGTCAGGTGTAAAGGGCCACAGGCGTTGAGCTCTTTCCATGGGTCGGAGATGTCAGTTATAAATGTAAAGGGCCACAGGTGTTGAGCTCTTTCCATGGGTCGGAGATGTCAGTTATAAATGTAAAGGGCCACAGGCGTTGAGCTCTTTCCATGGGTCGGAGATGTCAGTTATAAAGTGCCACAGGTGTGTTGAGCTCTTTTCATCAGTCAGAACTGACAGGTGCAAAGTGCCTCAAGTGTTGAGGTCTTTCCCTGCAGAATACGACTTTGGGTTGTCGATAGTCTGTGTTTTCTTGGGAGCGAAGGGTCTAAGAAGGCGAAGTAAGTATCTCCGGTGGACTCTTCTTTGCCTTAACTAGGCTGACCCTGGAGAAAGGTCCAGTGACGGTGAGGAAAGACCCACTGACCACAGGGAAAGTCTTGTTGACAGTGGGAAAGACTACACAACTTTGGATTCTCTCTTGAGGGCACATAGGACCGTATGGCGAAAGCTTGGCTGTGCCTGGAGTGGCACTGTCTTCATCTGTCCTTGGGCAGGGGTGGTTGGGTCTGTGGGGTGTGCTCGACAGCTGGAGGGTGGTATTTTTCGCCGATGGGCTCTGCAGTCATGAAACACAGGCTGGTACACCCATGGGGACGCTACTTTAAGGCTGTTATGAGTTGCATCCTGTTGTCTGATTTACCTCTGTTCAGGAGCAGTTATGTCCCTTGATATCTTAGTGGAGTGTCCTGCGTGTGCCTGTACCCATCATCAACACAGCGCAGGCCTCCAAGGGTGGTACAGGACTGCTCAAAGAGCAGGTGAAGGCAGTGCTTCTCTGGGTCCTCCCCAGCACCTTCGGGTGTTTCTTTTTCTTCATCTCCGGTGGACCCTTCTGGATTGTCTATCGGACGGTGTCCAGTCCTTCAAACACCTCTGCACCTCCTCCCTCCCTCTGTCTACCGCACAATATTCTATGATTTTTATCTCTAAAGATTCTTATCCTTTACAAGAGGGGGCCCATAGCCCGTCTCTTTCACGTGTCTACCTTTTGATAGAGCTTATGAAAATTTGTACACCATTGCATACGCCACGTTCAGTCAGCGCGTCCAAGGTATGAGGAAACGTCAGTGCAGATATTTTCAAAGTTTAGTCCACAGCTTTGGCAAGTTTCAGACAGTATGAAATTTGCTTACAGCTGTAGAAAGAAGGCAGAAAATGGTAATCTACTTATGACATTTGTACCCACTTGGACTGATCGCATACTTTTTTTTTTTCGTGCGCAAATCAATGCTACTTGCTCATGGGGGAAATAATTTGAACGAATATTGACATGCAGACCCTGAGTGATGATTTCTTGTTCTCTTATACACTAGCCTGGATTTCTTACGCAGGGAAACTATTCATTCACTAATTAACAAAATGAGAAACAGATTATTGTAAGTGCACATTCTAATTAACAAAATGAGAAACATATCGTTTAAGTTCACCTTAAACTAAGTGTATGAAACATGTTCAAAATGGTAAGACAAAACAGGTTATCTTGTGATTTACTTCAGGCTGTGACACAATGCACGATTTCGGAATTGACAACACTGAGCTGTATTTTAGATATCTAAAAAACTTGAATGGGTAGTTATAAAATGGAGACATTTTGATAAAGAATTGTCCCTGTGACAGAATAGAGTCATGCCCTCAAAAATCAAACTCAACAATGACATGAAAGATTACACTCTGATTCCGTAAGAATAATGCGGTTTCTTCCACTGAGAAAAAAAAAAACAACAACAACTTTCGTCTCGAAAATGTCCACAAGTCATGACAGGTAATAAAAACGTCCACGTATCTTTAATACACGTTATTCATATCTATCTCCACCCAAAGTACACACACACACACACACACACACACACACACACACACACACACATATATATATATATATATATATATATATATATATATATAGAGAGAGAGAGAGAGAGAGAGAGAGAGAGAGAGAGAGAGAGAATGCTGAGAATATATATATATATATATATATATATATATATATATACACATACCAACACATCTATATCTATCTATTTATTTATCCACAGAACTTAACAGGTGGCACCGAGCAGTCAAACTGCCTCTAAACGATGTGTGGTCGACAGAAGCAGACGACACGTTCTCGGTCGTGACATTCTCATACACTGCGACTTACTGCGTTTCGTCTCATTTGTACCACCGACCTTTCATTGCCTTTGCTACATTTCTTTTTCTGATGGTTCGTTGTCAAGTTTGGAAATTGTTTTGACTTTCATTTTGAATGGATGAAAAAAAAAAAGAAAATCTGAAAACTGCCCTACAGGTAAAAAAAAAACACAAACAAAAAAAAAAAAACGCACATCTTGAAATGTTTGGTTCATTTTGCGGCGTGTCGTAAACGCCAATCGAACGGTTTCCACTTTGTAAAAAAGAAACATTAAATCCGGTCAGTTTGCAAATTATCTTTGTAAGTAATGCAAGTTTTACGATTTTTTTTTCTCAAATAAATGATGAAATTGTGTGCGACATCGCAAACAGATCACCTGCGCCGAAGCATGCGCATCTTGTTTTCACACGCAGACGCCTGCTTGAAATCGCCAATATGCCTAGTATGAATTTTGGACGCGGCGTGTACCAGTACCGATGCCACACAAGAGGACAATACTTCGCTCTTCTGTTCGTACCGTTGTCAATAGGAATGTGCGTGAAATGTGCCGAGAAAGTTTGCCGGCAGGAAAGAGAACGAATTACTGGACTGCGTCAGAGAAACTATGTAGATCTAAATTGAAGCAAAAGTAAACATATGATTATTGGCTTTCAAACACACACACACACACACACACACACACACACACACACACACACACACACACACACACACACACGTCATTAAAGCATGACAGAGCAGAAAAAAGGTAAGAAAAAGTAGCAAAAGGTATAAAGTAGAAGAAAATATGAAAATGTAATAAAAAAAAATAAGAGGAAAAAAATGTTAAAAAAAAGGAAAAAAGAAAAGAAAAATCAAGAAATGAAAGTGCTGTTTGAATATCCCTCCCCCTCCCTCTCCTGCGGAACCGTAAAACTTGCCAGTAGAGACCCATCTTAATAAGACTTGCTCCTACTAGGAAAACAAAGACCACTCTCCCAAACACACACACACACACACACACACACACACACACACACACACACACAAAAAAAACAAACAAACAAGCCAACAAAAAAACATGTTTTCCGTTAAAAGGTGTCGCTGTGTACCAGATTTTGGTTATTGTTGAGCGTTCTCGCTGTCTGTCTGTCTGTCTGTCTGTCTGGTCAGTCATCTGTAAGGTGCAACTACCTTCTCGGTCGAGAAAAAAAGAGAGAGAGAGAGAGAGAGAGAGAGAGAGAGAGAGAGAGAGAGAGAGAGAGAGAGAGAGAGAGAGAGATGTGATTGTTATCGAAAGGTCACACAGAATCACCAGCACTAAAATGAAGTAATGACGTCACTACTCACTCGGGGACGCCACTGACGTAGCCATTGCTCGTCTTCTCCGACTGCTTAGAGTAGTCGGCCTTGCCAGCTGCAGGGGCAGAGGGCGCTTCTTGGTCGGCGACGAAGGCCTGGTTCAGCGCCCCTCGCAGTCCGCTCATTGTTGTTGCGGGAAGAGGTCAACTCACTGTGGGGCAGGGGCAGAGAATTAAACAGACATACCAACAACAGCACGGCAGGATAATAACACTCATGCACGCGAGTGGGTCGGTTGGTCGTCGACTTGTGTGTGTGTGTGTGTGTGTGTGTGTGTGTGTGTGTGTGTGTGTGTGTTTAAAGAAGGGAGGGGGGAAGTTAGAGGAAGAGGGAATTGGGGCAACTTTGTATGTTTGACACCATAAATCTTTCTGTCTCTTTCATTGTCTCTGTTCTTTTCCCTCCCTCCCTCCCACTGTGTGTGTGTGTGTGTGTGTGCCCCCTCTCTCTCTCTCTCTCTCCCTTGTGTGTGTGTGTGTGTGTGTGTGTGTGTGTGCGCGTGCGTGCGGGCTCGCGCGCGCGCTCAAGATGAACTGATGGACGACTTTCAATGTAGCTTGCACAAGCGTTTCATTACAGATTTAAATCCATTCCTACCATCCTCCACCCCCAACCCCCTTTACACCCCCCTCTCTCTGTGCGTCTCAGAGACTTTCGGCAGACAAACGCACCTAAAATGAAATCCATATTGACCCGTCAGTACTGTCACCTTGTCTAATGTGTGATTTTTTTAAAAGCTAGATGAGAAACATTTTTGTTCTGTTGTAAAGAGTACGATGTTATACTTTAAAAAAAGCGTAGGTTTTTGGAAAAGAAAAAGAGAGCCGAAAAATGAGAACACAATCCGAACGTTGAAAGAAGTAAGTATGACAACATAGAAGTAAAAATGAAATCTGAAATCAATCAGGGAACAGTAAACAACAAACAAGGAGGGTTACTCTTGCTCCCATGGTGAAAAAAAATCACACGCCCACATCTCTCTAAACAAATGCTGCTTACGACACCCACTCAACTAGCACATATGACAGCACTGAGCGCACAGAACAAGCAAAGAGACTCCCCTCTTCACACAATTGATGTGATCCACTTTCTTGTAAAGGTGAATAAGAAGGTACTGGCATCGAACGAACGACGAAGAAATACTGTTAGAATCCAATCTTGCCTGTACACCCCATACTGGCTACATCAACAACAACGGGACATTTCAACAAAATACAAATTAACATTTATTAAAGATTGGCACAACTTTCTCAATCTTGAATATAGTAAGACAAGTACACGGTTAAACAGTAACAAATACAGGTAAATTCGATGTGATCGAAATGAAAGAAAATCTGAAATAAGGCAGGGAACCGTGAATATTAATTAACAAACAAGTAGGGTAACTCTTGCCCCCATGATGATACAAATATACGACATGGGAGTAGGAGTTACCCTACTTGTGTGTTAGTTGACGTTAAAGGTAAGTTGATACTCATGCAAAGAAAAATAACTTCAAATTGGACAGGAAACCAAGTTCCACAAAGGGACAGCAACGCCTGCACTTCGACTTCTTCTAAGGCACATTATGCTCGGGACAGACTTGGATTTCAAGGTTTCTGCTATTTTATTTTTGGACCAGGATTCGTGTTTTTCGCCATTATTTTCCTGCACACATGTCACCGAGGAAAGGCATTATAAATGTGTTTTCCTCTCCATCTATTGTCTCTCTCACTCATGTCTCCGAAGCTGTCAAGCTCTCTGTCTGCATTATGAAAAATGCATCACCGTTCCTCTCTCTCTCTCCCTCTCTCTCTCTCTCTCTCTCTCTCTCTCTCTCTCTCAAGTCCATCCTCTCTCCTCTCTTTCCCCTCCTCACCGTCCTCTCTCCTCTGTCGTTCTATCGTCCTCTCTCTCTCTCTCCTCTTCTGTATCTCCTCCTCTCTGAAAAGCAGTCTCTCTCTCTCATCTCTCTCTCCCGTCTCTCTCTCTCTCTCTCTCTCTCTCTCTCTCTCTCTCTCTCTCTCCCTCTCTCTCTCTCTCTCTCTCTCTCTCTCTCTCTCTCTCTCTCTCTCTCTCTCTCTCTCTCTCACACACACACACACAGGTAGTGATCTCTCTCTCTCTCTCTCTCTCTCTCTCTCTCTCTCTCTCTCTCTCTCTCTCTCTCTCCATTATGTACGGTCAGTGTTCGGCGTTTCTCTCCCCACCCTTCACTCTCTTGCTCACCCAGCAAACTTGGTGGGATGACTGTCAGGGGATTCTCGTCGTTAAAGCACCCTCTATGCACACAGAAATATTATGTGTAAAGTAACTTGCCATGGTGGTTTGAATTAAGAACATATGAGTCAAAACAGGCACGTTGCCTATGTTGCTCCTTGGAGTAGCGGTAGAGCGTCCGACCCACAAAGTCAAGACAAAGAGTCGCCATTTCTGACAAAGCTAATTTAGAAGCAGAAACTATCTCAGCAGGGTCACGAACTCTGATAATGGCCCGATGGTCCTGTCAAGTCTATGTCCGTGTAAATATTCTTTGGCGTCGGAGACAGATGATCGCAGATGTCTTGCGGATTGTGACGCATCTGTTGGCGAAGTTCTGTCAAAGGCGAAGTCTGGGGGCAAAAAAACAAAACAAAACAAAACAAAACAGAAAAAAACACATACACAAAAACCCCACTAAAAAATAACTAAAGACTCGGAGCCAGACTTTTTAATCATGCCTCCTGACATCAACTGTCGTTCACTCCAGGCATAATTATGATGACAGTTGAATACACCCCCACAGATGGCTTTTGATCGAAAAGGGTGAAAGTGACGCAAGTCAGTACAAAATGTACAGAGGATACTATTGAGTCATCATGTGTGAAAAAAGCACATTTGTACGTAAGCCGGGAGCCCTGCATACACACACTTACACACAGACAGACAGACAGACGGACAGACAGACAGACAGACAGGCAGGCAGGCAGGCAGGCAGGCAGGCACGCACGCACACCCACACCCACACCCACCCACCCACACACACACACAGAGGCACACACACACACACACACACACACACACACACACACACACACACACACACACACACACACACACACACACACACACACACACACACACACACACGCGCGCGCGCGCGCGCGCATCCACGCACGCACGCACACTGACTGACTGACTGAAACCACTTTACTGTCAGACTAACATATTGTTGTACTGACACGCACACGCACAGCAGAGAGAGAGAGAGAGAGAGAGAGAGAGAGAGAGAGAGAGAGAGAGAGAGAGAGAGAGAGAGAGAGAGAGAGAGAGAGAGAGAGAGAGCTGCCTACATAAATGTTTCCTCCACCCATGGATGCAGCAAAAGATATATACTGTGAGACAGGATTCTTCTTCTGTTATTCACCACATCTATCAAACACGCATAGTGCATGCATCTCCCACGTCTACTGCTACTGCTGCAGGTGTTTTCTTCCTCTCTCTAAAATTTCTTCATAGACTGCACAAAGAGGCAAACGTGGCTATGTTTCCCCATATTCTGTCTATTGAAATGACTCTAACGAATAAATCTTCTGTGCAACGTGTTTTTTCTCATAATTAGTGATATTACACGTGAAAAGAAGAGTAGAACACGCACTCGCACACACAGAGAGATAACATAAAAAATATACGTGCATATGCAAACACGCATACCTATATACAAACGAATATACTACATTACGCGCCACAACATTAAATAACCGCAAGATTTTAAACCAAATTACAGTAGACGGCCAATTGGACTATTTATATACTTCGTCCAGGTCCATACACTTTAAGTGACTGATCGCATAATACAGGATCAGCAGCAGATAGTCTATTGAAAGAGAAACAGATACACCCGAAATTGCGGGTAGGAGCCCGAAAAATATTGTCCTCAACCGCTGAACAAACCAGCTGGGAGCAATGCTGCACTACCCTTAGAAGCCTGCGCTGTGTTCATCACGTAGGGTGCAGGTACGCACAGGCATTCCATTAAGACCTCAAGGGACATAACTGCTCCCTGGCGGATGCCATTGTGTAATGGCCACCGGATGTGCCACGATAGAACCTCCACGGGAGCGTTCCCATGGGTGTACCAGCCCATAGTCCATGACTGCAGAGCCTACCGGCAAAAAACGCCACCGCACAATGCACTGCTTGTCAAAAGAGAATATATTCATAATCTGGCAGTGAAAAACAATGACTTGGAGTGGAAGAGAGGAGCTGGCTATGGGCGACTTGGCAGTGAGACCACACACAACGCCCGGCGTGGTGGACATTACATATCGGGTGGGAATGGTATGTGGCGGACAGTTGTGGGTCTGAAGGGTGGAGAGGGGGTGGGGTGGGGTGGGGGTGGAGTGGGGTCCGGTCCGGTTAATCTGTCCAATGCGTCCTCCAAGGTTTGCGGTCAATTAATTCATAAATTCACATCTATCTTTTTTAATCTCCCTTTCCGTCCGTCCGTCTGTCTGTCTGTTTCTTACACACACACACACACACACACACACACACACACACACACACACACACACACACACACACACACACACACAGGCAGACAAACATAGACAGACAGAGACAGAGACAGAAAGAGAGGGCACTATCTCATGCCATGCCACTGTTATCGTCTGTCCTCAAGTACACTCTCACTTCCTGGTTCTCCTCGCTTTAGACGGTAACTTGATTATCACGATGTCCCAATTCGAGGTCTCCTTTGTATTCCCACCACCACTCCCCACTACCAACTCCTGCCTCGTTTACATTTAACACCTGTCTCCAGACACGTCCTACCCTGAGCTACAGGTGTCCCTTGCATTATTGTTCTTGCCCCTCAAATAAACAAACAAAAACACACACAAAAATGAAAGAAACAGGTCAAAAAACAAACGTTGGAATTCACCGCATCAAACCAAGCCACGCCAGATTAAACTGCTTCACACGAGACTGCACGCCTCGCATCTCACGTGAATGAAGGACGCTCCACACCAGACAATGCCACACCACACCAGACAATGCCACACCACACCTGGCAATGCCACACACCACACCAGACAATGCCACACCACACCAGACAATGCCACACCACACCAGACAATGCCACACCACTCCAGCACTGCCACCTAAGTTTTCCACTTAAACCGAACTATACCAAACCACCACAAGCTCAACAACCAAACCACACTACCCTAAGTCACATGAAACCAAACCACGCCGTAGCAAGCAAAATTAAATCAAACCACACTTATCCAAATCAGCTAAACCAAAATCATGACAAATGGAACGAAAACACATTAAACCTCAGTGAATAAGTAACACAAACCATATCAAGCCAAACAACTCCAAACAAATCAAACTACATTAAATCAAACCAAACCACGCTCAACTAAACCACATCCAACCAGACCACACTAAATCAGACCACTCTTAACCAACTGCCCCTCCCCCTCCACCCCCCCCCCCCCTCGTAAAAAAACCCAAAACATTAGACCACACTAAACTTCACTAAACTAAATAAAATCACGACAAACAAAACAAAACCACATTAAAACAAACTAAACCGAACTCCATTAAAACAAACCGAACCAAACTTAAGCAGATCAAACCAAATCATACTAAAGTAAACAAAAACCAAACCATACCAACGTAAAACAAAAAACCAAACCATACTAACGTAAACAGAAACCAACCAAACCATACTAAAGTAAACAAGATGCAAAGCATAAAAACGTACTCACAGTTTATCCTGAATATGCATGAGATATTCCATAAAGAGGAAAAACCGTCTTGGGCTGGTGTAACCGTTAGTAATGGCTATTCTGGTAAACATCGGCCATCGTCTGTGACCTATAATGAACATACTTACAAATTTTCAGAAAGACCGGCCAAGCGCTTTCTGAGATTTTCCATAAAGAAGAAAACCATTATGGGCCGTTAGTAACGGTATAACGGAAAACTTAGACACCGGGCATCATCCTTGACCCGTAATGAACATACCTACAAATTTTCAGAAATATCGGTCACGTACTTTCTGAGATATTCCATGAAGACGAAAAACCATTACAGGCCGTTACAGCCGTTAGTAACGGCTACAACGGTAAACTAAAACATTGGGCATCATCCGTGACCCTTAATGAAACATACCTGCTAATTTCACAAAGATCGGCAAAAGTACTTTCGGAGATATCCCATAAAGAAGAAAAAAGCGTTACAAGCCGTTACAACCGTTAGTAACGGTATAACGGTAAACTAAAACATCGGGCATCATCCGTAACCCATAGTGAACATACCTGCTAATGTTCACAAAGATCATCCAAGTACTTTCTGAGATATTCCATAAAGAAAAAAAAAGTTACAGGCTGTTACAGCCTTTAGTAATGGCTATAACGGCAAACTAAAACATCATCGGGCATCATCCGTGACCCATAATGAACACACCTACAAATTTTCACAAGGATCGACCAAGTACTTTCTGAGATATTCCATGAAGAAAAACAACCGTTACAGGTCGTTACAGCCGTTAGTAACGGCTATAACGGTAAGATAAAACATCGGGCATTATTCGTGAACCATAATGAACATACCTGCTAATGTTCACAAAGATCGGCCAACTACTTTCTGAGATATTCCATGAAGAAGGAAAAGCGTTACAGGCCGTTACAGCCGTTAGTAACGGTATAACGGTAAACTAAAACATCGGGCATTATTCGTGACCCATAATGAACATGCCTACAAATTTTCACAAAGATCGGCCAAGCGCTTTCTGAGATATTCTATAAAGAAGAAAAAGCGTTACAGGCCGTTACAGCCGTTAGTAACGGATATATAACGGGGTAAACTAAAACATCGGGCATCATCTGTGACCCATGATGAACATACCTGCTAATTTTCACAAAGATCGGCCAAGTACTTTCTGAGATATTCCAAGGAGAAGAAAAAGCGTTACAGGCCGTTACAGCCGTTAGTAACGGCTGTAACGGTAAACTAAAACACCAGGCATCATTGACCCATGATGAACATACCTACAGGTTTTCAGAAAGATCGGCCAAGTGCTTTCTGACATATTCTATAAAGAAGAAAAAGCATTACTCTCTGAGATACTCCTTGGAGAAGAAAAAGCATTACAGGCCGTTACAGCCGTTAGTAACGGCTGTAACGGTAAACTAAAACATCGGGCATCATCCTTGACCGATAATGAATATACCTACAAATTTTCAGAAAGATCGGCCGAGTAGTTTTGTCTGGAGCAAGTGGAGCACATTTTGACCACGGACACACAGACACACAGACAGCATTTTTTTCGTTCCCATTCTAAAGTACTCCCTGTTCTTTAAGAACTAGGAGTACAACAAAAACCAAACCATACAAAAGGAACTGAGGTCAAACAACACAAAACTTTAAACTTAACCTAACTAAACCAGTCCAGACCAAACCATATTAAACCACACTTCTTCTTGTTCTTGTTCTTGTTCTTCTTCTTCTCCCTCCTCCCCCCCCCTCTCTCCCCCTCTCCCTCTCTTCACGGGGCACACGACAACACCACTATATACGACACCACACCACACACCACTACATACCACATTACACCATACCACGCCACACCACACAACACCACCCACACCACCACATACCACACCACACCACACCACAGCACACCACAGCACACAACACTACACCACACCATACCACACCACACTCAAATGAATGCAATCAATGATTCTAACAATGATCCAAACAACTAAAATCGTACAAACTGACCGCAGTTCCTTTACTCCCTATAAACAACAACAACAACAACAACAGACCGAGCAAGAAAGAAAGAAAGAAAGAAAGAAAGAAAGAAAGAAACGAACAACAAACACACCAACAAAAACCAACCAACCAAACAAACAAACAAATAGACAGACACCTCGTTCGAATTACATACGCTGACTACCAAATTCGACACCTCAGCCCAGAACCAATCAAATTAATCAACACGCTTTGTTGTTCACCCTCCCCTCCACCCCCCTTCGGCCTCACCATCCCCGTCTCCACTCCTAGCCCCTCCCTCCATTCCCTCTACTTCCCCCGTTCTCTCTTTGACCCTTCTTGTCTTTCTATCTTTTCCACAGTCCCATGCACGCGATCACACACACACACACACACACACACACACACACACACACACACACACACACACACACACATGAAGCGCGGGCACGTAGGTGACACTTCGAAACTAAACCTATATGCGTTAATCACACTGCGTTGTCTCGCATTACAAGTTGTGCTGGAGTCACCCCTCAAATCTCCCCCCCCCCCCCAACCTCCCCTGGTCTCCCTCTCAAGCTGTCTTTTCGGACAGAGCGAACTAACCTACACTACTTTCCCCCTCTCTCTTCCTCCCTCCCGCCTGCTATACACCCCACCCTCCATCCACCCTGACAGTACAGGCTAGCCTATGTTGTCTGTTCTCCCCGCCTAAAATCCCCACCACCCCCTCCACCTCCTCCACACCGGCAAGTTTGAGCCTGTGGGGTATACCTGAACTGTCCCGCCCTTCGCCTGGAATATTCCCTCATCATCACGTCCTTCAAATACAAGAAGAAGGGACAGGAAGAAAAAGGCACACCCGAAGGCGCCAGTGCGACTCAAAGATGTACTGTCCTCAACCGCTGAACCAACAAACCGGGAGCAATCCTGCACCCCCAACCCACCTTGCAAGCAGCGCTGTGTTGACATAGGGTGCAGGCACGCGCAGGGCATCCTATTAAAGACATCAAGGGGCATAACTTCTCCCTGGGCGACACCATCATTGAATGGTCACTGGACAGAACCTTCTTGGAGGCGTCCCCAATGGGTGTTTCGTACCAGCCGGTATTTTCATGACTGCAAAGTCCACCCGGCCAAAATACGCCACCACTAAGCAAAAAAACGATTAGTAGTATTATAAATGGTAAAATATGGCGCAAGCTGGTTGGAAAGGGAGGTGGCTGCAAGCAGAAATCTAAACAAAATCTTTAAAAGTTTATGTAATACATCCGCCCAAATATGAACAAACCAGATAAGTGATAGCTCGTTCTTCATTTTCGTTGTCCTGATTGTTGTTTATCTTGCCTGAAGAAGACCTATGAGGTCGAAAACTGCGTCGTGTTTTGCCTTGTGCTTCGTTTTTCGTTTGTTCATGTTAAGGTGATTTATTGCATAAACTTTTACTGATCTGATGGCGCAAGCTGCCTTATGATTAACACAACAGGCAAGCGAAAATGATGAGAACCAAAAAATTACACGGGGTATGTTGGGGGGGGGGGGGGGGTCTGGCTCAGGATTGGTCGTGGTGTGCCGTATTAAAGTGGTATCGTTGAAATTATTATCGCCACCAATGCCACTGCCGCCATTTTGCCAAAGTAAAGAGACACAGATAAACCGTTGTGTGTTATGAAGCGTTCAGTCGCATTGAACAAATTGACATTAAGGCTTATCCTTTCTGTCATGCGATTGCCGCGAATGAACGGTGTTGTCGCGTGACTCGTAACAAAGAGCAGTACTCGAAGAGGATCGTGAAGATATATTTCCTGGAGCTGACTCATAATAATATGGGGAGAGGAGGAGGGGGGGGGGGGGGAGGGTCGTGTGATCACTGATATTTCCATTTGTTGGCATTTCTTGACAATTACAACACACACACACACACACACCAACAAACAAAAACACAAACGAGCGACATGCGCACGCGCGCGCGACGCCGCACACACACCCGCACACACACACACACACACACACACACACACAAACACACACACAAACACACACGCACGACCGCACACACACCCCACAATGCACACACCACACACACAAACACACCACACACCACAAACAATTGCAAACACCCACCCACGGAACACACAGGGAGCCTCAGCACAACACCACCACCATCCTACCCACCAGTGAAAAACAAATTATGAAGTATGCCACTATGGGCTGGCAGTCCTATTTGGAAGAAAACGTAAATTTGCAATTGGGCATTTTCAAGTGATCTGCATTAAGTCGAAAATGATCAAAAACAATCTATGCCTCTGACTTCCTCTAGCCTCTCTCTAATGTGTGGTCCTATTTGTGAGTGAGGAAACAATTTTGATTATGGGATTTAACGTTGAGAGACTTACCATTGTCATGCGAATGGACATAATCATCTGTCTCTGCTCCTCTCTCTCTCGTCTCATCTCTCTCGAGTCTCTGCCCGAGTCATCTCCCACCACTGAGCTTGGTGGATGTTTTCAAGATGTCGTTACGTCTATTCAAATCATGGTTTTTTACAGCGTCTCTGATCACCCAGATCTCAAAGATGGTATCATCATCACCATCATCATCATCGTCTTCGTCTTTTCATAGTCGTAAGCAAACCATTATGCAATTTTTCAAAATTTGAAAATCAGGTTCACATTCATCTGATGTATTCATTTCAAAGATTGAAAATCAGGTTCACATTCATCTGATGTATTCTGTAATTTTTCCGAGAGCTGGAGAGATACTTATCCATCTTCACAAACGTCTTCGGTGTATTACGTTCAGTCTCTTCATTCTATTCTTTTCAATTTCCTGAATGGAGTGAGGAGTTTTTGGGAGGGGGGAGGGACGAGCCAGACCATCTGGTTGGACAACGGAAAAACAAAGACCTGGATGCGGAAGGGGGGTGGGTGGGAGGGGGGGAGAGCATAGGGTGGTAGGTTGAGGGGAGGGGGCAACATGGTCTAGCCGGGGGGACAGTCTTAGAGGGGAGGGGGGGGGGTAGGGGGATACAGACTGTACTTTGGAGATACGTGATACATCGAAATTGACCCACCAAGCGTTTAAAAAGAAAAAAAAAGCAATGTGTCCGTAGATCAGCGCCTTTCGTTGCGTGCTGCGATCGTTTAAGTTTGTCTGCATTGGAGGGAGGAGAAGAAAAAAGGCAGGTAGAAACGTATGAACAAGCCGACGCACGACTAGTGGGTAGTCTTAAAGGCAGCGTTGTGCCACACGAATACAAGGCGTCATCTGTACTGAACCCGCGCCATGAATTGTATGCTACTTGTTGTTACTGTTGAATAACATGATCACGAAATACGACGCAAAACAAACAAACATACAAAAAACCACCACCAACAACAAAAAAAAGAAGAAGAAACTGAAACTGGAGAAAATTCTGTGTTTGGAATTGTGTATTTGAAATGAATCTTTTGACATTTGTCTGGAATCAGCTTGTACGGTAAAAAAACCAACAACAACAGTTGTACTTTCACTTTATATTAATTCCCGTAAAGCATTCAATTTAGTCCGACTTTCATTTTAACCAGTTCCCTTAAAACATTTAATATAACCTTCTGGGGTAGATGTTCAAACTTCGTGGGGAAAAAAAAGAGAAAAAAATAGGGAAAATAACACCAGAAATACTGCCGGACAAAAAAAAATGCAATAGTATCAACGCCTAAAAAGGGATTAATGAAATCTTATCTCAATAACGCAACAAATCTCCTAAGAGTTGCTTCCCTTTTCAACTCCTCCTGTCAGCTTTGCTGAATGACTTTCTGTTGTTTGATTTTTGAGATTAAACAAAATAATAAAACAAAAGGAAACGAAACAAAACTGCTCGACATGTCTCAACAGCACGCTAGATGACGTTCTGTGGGCATTAAAAGGCTGGAAAGACTAAGAAGCTAGAAACTGGAGTTTTCAATGTTTGCTGATGCAACAGAAGCCTTCTTATTCTTCGGTGGCTAAGAATCAAGCTAAGTAAAGGTACGCAAGCCCGTTCTGTTTGCCAAGTTCGTCAAGGTATTGACCAGAAGTATGATACACTGGCTGGGCACATGCTAAAACGCAGACCATCGCCAATATTAGTAGACTCCTAGATCCGCCGGCCTTTGAGTAGGTTCGAAAGTAGCAATGCCATCTTTCGCGAAAGAAAGTATTAGTTAATACGGACTAAACCTACGATGTTTGTATCACATGACACGAGACTATGAGAAACAGAAAGAACACATCAAATTGTTTTAAAGGGATTTATCAGTCTGGAGGGAAAAAAAAAAAACACCTTTGATAACGTCAAAGAGATTCATATTATTAATGGAAATAATACATAAAACTGTACCGAAGAGATTTATTTTTGGTAGAAAGAATACATTCAACTACATAAACAAGATGTATAATTGTAAGCAGAGCGCTTTTATCCATAATTAAGAAATTCCTAATTGTTATAATAAATTCGTACAGCTGTTTAAAGAGATTAATTTTGTCCATAGAATTTTGGAAACCTTTTACTGATTGAAAGAGAACGTGCTTGTTAATAGAAAGAATGCGTTTAACAATATCACAGTATCATCCTCGGTGTTCTAAATAAGCTAAAATATTGCCACTGTTTTAAATATTATTGTGCACATAACCCTTCAAACTGCAAACGAATCTCAATTCTGTCCAATTTGTTTAACCTCCACCCCCCCCCCCCCCCCCCCACCACCACCGACGGAAAATGTTGAGCAAAATCTGCAGGCACACTTACTTATTGCATTTCATTCTAATCAAAGTGGTTTCAGAGAAAATCATTCATGCCACACAATGCATTCAATACCAGTCGAATAGAACGGTGGAACTGAAATATGAAAAAAAACGATTGTCACAGATTTAATGTGTATGGATTTTGCTAAAGCTTTCGATGTTATTGACCATGATCTTCTTTCATGAGATCTGACTTTATATGGTTTAATCCAAGAATCTGTCAGCCCTCCTTCATCTTTTCTGTGAAACAGATGACAGTTTTTTCAAGGTGTGGTGTCATCCGCTTTCAGTCCAGTCAACTTTAGTGTACCGCTAGGTTCAGTCTGATGACCAATGTTACTAGCAATTTACATACACGATTTCTCTCTGCATGTTTCAGCATTTTGAGAAGTTTTGATGATGCCACCACTCTGCAAATTACTAATGATAAATGCATTTCTGAGCCTCCCGTTCATCAACCCCCCCTCTCTCTCTCTCTCTCTCTCTCTCTCTCTCTCTCTCTCTCTCTCTCTCTCTCTCTCTCTCTCTCTCTCTCTCTGGCATACACACATTCTCTCCCCATTGTCTCATCGTGTGTATGTGCTTGTGTGTTCTACCTGTATGCATAGGTGTATACAGTGCGCGCGTAGGCGTGTGCATGAGCCGACGTACAGACATGCGTCTACGTGAGCACGCAAGTGTACGCGTGTGCATGTATATGTGCACGCACGTGCGTTCGTGCTTGTTTGAGCGTGCATGCGCGAGTGCACGCGCGCGCATGCGTGCGTGCGTGCGTGCGTGCGTGCGTGCGTGTGTAAGTGTGTGTGTGTGTGTGTGTGTGTGTGTGTGTGTGTGTGTGTGTGTGTGTGTGTGTGTGCAAGCACTAATACTACATTGTATAACAAGGCTTCTCATGCTTTTTACTTGTCGACTGATGCCCGGAACTTTGTGTGGAGCCAGTCTTTGTCGACGCTTCCTTCACCCAGGAACACATCAATCGTGACTCTACCTGATCAGCGCAGGTGGTGCGACACCCACCTTTCTGACCTCTTCACCTTTCCTATGGCACAGGTACACGACAAACATCAGAGAGTGAGAGAGAGAGAGAGAGAGAGAGAGAGAGAGAGAGAGAGAGAGAGAGAGAGAGAGAGAGAGACAGAGACAGAGACAGAGAGAGAGAGAGAGTTGATTACATTATTTTCTTTTTCTTTTCCAGATGTAATTGTTAACTTTATCTTGCTAACGGCTATCAGGCGAGCATTGTTTTGTGCATTTTCGTCTGTTTTTTTTTTTTTTTTTTTTTTTTTTTTTTACGTCTGGAGAAGACATTGTTTGAAAACCTATGTATCTTTTTTCGGTTATTTTCAAACTCCGCATCACTTTACACCTCTTTGTATTTTTCATTCGAGTTTAGTAACAGCACGGTCCGTTTAATCTTCCATATCCAGAACAACAGATTATGAATATAACATAAACAATGAACGCACATCTGCCTGGTTTGTGTAGCCGAGGTGGTAACGTAGCGACATGGGCGAAAGCGTAACATTTTTTCCTGCGTAAAATGATGTATGGTAATATAGCATCATGAAAACAAAGTGTAACATCCGTTTATCTATACAAAATCTTTATAGTAAGGAAGCATAATGGGCACAACGTGTAACCTCTACAAACTATATAAAACTCATATATGGTAATGTAGTTTAATGGAAACGAAGAGTCACATCTGTCTATATGAAATGTATATGTAATGAAGCCTAGTTAGCGTAAATTGTAAGATCTATCTATCTAATATATTTGCTGCAGTACGACCTAACGGACAAAATGCATAACATCTGTTTACATCAAAATGCTGTACTTATGAAGCCCAGTTAGCGTAAAGTGCAACATCTACCTATGTAATATGTTTGTTGACATGTGGGGTTATGGACATAATGCGTAACATCTGTTTACATCAAACTGCCGTACTGATGTAGCACACACCAATGTATAACGACCAGGAACCCAGATGCCTGCGTTACAGGCGTCCCATTCTCTCCGCTCCACGCCCAATTTTGCATTCCCTCTCTGATCGAACAGCTCAGCTGACTGGCAAGACCAAACTGCTACGGGGAACGTGCCCATCAGCGGCATCTGTCCCATTAACGCGGCGGGATAACTTTCGCCGACACAGATTACCTCCCTTGCAGATTTCCGATTATCCTCTATTATGGCTGCACACCAAAATTAACGCGCCAAGACCTTGCTTAGGGAGTCGACTGGCGCAATTGTAATGTTTTAAGAATTTTCAAGGCCACTGAAAGTTGATTCTCCTCATTTCCTTTCATGTGGCCATCAAGGTACAAGCCAGGTGCTTCCAAATAGACAGATTAAAATCAAGGAATGGGATTCTTTTGGGCTCTTGGAGCTGGCGCAAAGATAGGGTCATGGATGAGTGCAAAGGCCTCAAATGTGTCGTCAACTAAGGGGAAGGTCATGTATTTGAAGATTGTGATTTCATCGGTGACGATCCCCTAAAACAAGGGAGTGAACTGGTGGGGAGTTGTGCTTTTGATCAATTATTAGTTTAACATTAAATGCTGGTTCAAATTTGTAGTAGGCCACAAAACGCTTACATGAAGAAGAAAAAGAAACACCCGAAGGTGCTGGGAGGGACCCAGAGAAGCACTGTCTTCACCCTGCCTTTAGAGCAGTCCTGTACCACCCTTGGAGGCCTGCGCTGTGTTGACGATGGGAACAGGCACGAGCAGGACACTCCATTAAGATATCAAAGGGACATAACTGCTCCTGAACAGAGGGTAAATCAGACTACAGGATGCAACTCATAACAGCCTTAAAGTAGAATCCCCATGGGTGCACCAGCCCGTATTTCATGACTGCAGAGCCCACCGGCGAAAAACACCACCCTCCAGCTGTCGAGCACACCCCACAGACCCATCCACCCCTGCCCAAGGACAGATGAAGACAGTGCCACTCCAGACACAGCCAAGCTTTCGCCATACGGTCTTATGTGCCCTCATTAAATGCTGGCTCAAATTTGTAGTAGGCCACAAAACGCTTACATGGATTATATGGCGTTTTAGTGCAAAGTGCTAGTTGTGGAGTGTGGCCTGTGTTGTCCAGGGGCCCTATTTCCTGATGACCGGCGAGGATGAGGATAAGGATGTTAACACTTTCAGTGCCAGCTGGGCACGCGTGTCTATGCAGCTTCTTCATGCAGGTGCTTGAAAGTTGCATCGTTGTATTGAAGTAGATGGGGATCGAACCGCAACGCTAACCACTGGGCCTCGGCGGCTGATGTGGGTGACGTAATGGACGATAGGTTTGTAGTGGACTGATGTGGCCTCTAAAGGTCGGCTGCTGCTGCGCCGTAAAACAACATGGATTGAAATGACTATCGGTGTGCAGGCCGGGTCTCTTCCAGTAAGTTGCATCATGGCGACTTGACGTAGACTGTGAGTGATGGCTTTTGTGTGTTTGACACTGAGCAAGACCATCAAACCCTAAACTCTGTATAAAGTGATTATCTATTGTGTGGGGCAACACACCTACACCTACACCTACACAGACACAGACACAGAGAGAGAGAGACAGACAGACAGACAGACACACACACACAACACACACACAGGCAAACACACACATACGCGCGCGCGCAAACACACACATATACACAGTCATACAACTACACACACACATACGCGCGCGCGCGCGCGCGCACCACACACACACACACACACACACACACACACACACACACACAGCGCGCCCGGATACACGTACACGCACGCACACACACACACACACACTCACACTCACACACACACACACTCACACACACACACATGCATGTGCACACACACACACACACACACACACACACACACACACACACACACACACACACACACACACACACACACACGAAGGTGTATTGTTAACATCTCCGTTTACTACCCGCACCTCGTTAAGCACACAAACAAAACAAAACGAAGTAAGTAAAACACAACAAAACAAAAAAAGTAAACACATTTCTTCAAACTGTGTGGCTGGATTTTTTGTCAAGTTGTAAACGGACATAGACTCCAGCCACGTTATTCTTGTCCAGCTGAAAACGGACATGTACTTTGGCCACCTCATTATATGAGCAGATACTGAAACCTGTGGCTTCGCTGTCTGATCACACCTCTATGTCCTTTGCTATTCATTCACATGGCTATCCACGGTATGCTTAGTACGGACGAAGCAAATCCTGTCGATTGTCGATCGGTCTGAGAAGTTTTGGAAGACACAAGAAAACAAACTAACCCAAAACTCTCTCTCTATCCAAACTCTCGAAAAACACATATACGCACACGTATCTCAATTCATAGAGGAAAACAAAGTATTCCACTCATGACAATCTGGATTCCGATGCAGTCACTCCTGCCACACAGCATTATCACGAATGTGTGAACTGTGGATTTCAAATATGAACCAATCACAAATAATAGGAGGTGTCTTTCTTGACTTCAAAAAGGCGTTTGATCTTGTTTATCATTCCACTCTTTTTAAGAAACTATCTACTCGAATCATTTTTCCCAGTCTCATTATTCCAATCACACTTGAACGGTAGGACTCAGTATGTGATACTTAATGGCAAAATCTCCACTTCAGACTTTGTCAGACATGGAGTCCCACAAGGCTCGGTACTAGGCCCTCTCCTATTCTGCATTTTCATTACTGGTTACCATTGTCCATATCTGATGAAAAAGTCACGACAGCTTTATTTGCTAATGACTCGTCATTCCAAACAAATGGTAGTGATCTACAGACAATAGAAACTTCTCTCCAGAAAAGTCTAAATGACGTGTCAGACTGGTGTCATTCTAACTCAGTGGTCATGCACCCAGACAAAACCAAATCTATGATTACAGCTACCCGCCAAAAGCACACCAATTTACTCCTCTTTGCTTAAAACTTCAGTTGAATGGTATTCCTATCGAACAGATAGATGAGCATCATGTTTAAGGGGTAACGATAGATAAAGAATTGAAATGACAATCTCATCTCGATAATGTATGCAAGGAAATCTCTGAAAAAACTTTCCTGTTAATTCAATTAAAGCGCTACGTCAACAGTATTGCGCTTACACTTCTCTTCAACGCACATATAATGTCAGGTATCAATTACGCTTCAACAGTATGGGACGGGAGAAGTGATGTCCACAAAAAGGCTGAATTCTCTCCGTAGTCG
>JADBJO010000646.1:110000-115000 GCA_016801955.1 Conus betulinus | reverse complement strand
TGAATGTTATCTGTAGAAGTCAAAAAGTTTTTTTTCCCCCTCCTAATCCTTTGAAGCCATTATCTCCAGTCCCCTTTCCCATCCAGAGTAGTAATTTCCTCTGATTGTAAGAAGAACGAGAAGAGGGTGAGTCGCTGAATTGTTTGATATGTCGGTGTGTCTTTTCTTTCTGTCCCTCTGTGTCTCAGCCCGTTCGGTCCAATGGGCTAACGCACACGACTCCTCTCAGTGTCACTCTGTGTAACGCATGCAGGCACGGAATGCCAGGGCGAACGTCATACAGAAAAACAAACAAACAACAAAAAAAAAAAAAAAAAAAAAAAAAACCGCAGGATTTATTTCCCTTTGGCACCTGCATAGGGGGTGGTGCGGATTATGTGGAGTGACCTTGTTTCAACAAACTATGCAGGCACGCACGCACGCACGCGCGCGCTCGCACACACACACACACACACACACACACACACACACACACACACACACACACACACACAGAGTCATCCATCACCCACCTTGTCCCCCCCCCTCCCCCCACATGTACAGAGAGAGAGACAGGAAGATTCGAAGACAGACAGTCAACCCTCTTCTCTCATACACCCTTCCCTGTTCTGCCTCCCCCCCCCCCCCCCCCCCCCCCCCCCCCCCCCCCCCCCCCCCCCCCCCCCCCCCCCCCCCCCCCCCCCCCGCCCCCCCCCCCCCCGCTTTTTCCAACCCCTCCGGTCTCAGTTTATGTAGATTTATTTAGACCAGTCTGAAAACAGAATTCGAAATAAATCTACAAGGAAAAACCATGATTTACATTTTCCGCCTCTTACTTGACGTTGATGTTCTTTTTATAGGCATGACTTGGCTTCACTTATGTGTTCATTTGCTGAATTTTAGTCTCATTAACAAAATAAGTGATTGCTCGTTCTTCATTTTCGTTGTTTTGAGCGTTGTTTATCTCGTGTAAAGAAGATCTAACAGGTCGAAAATCGTCGTGTTTTTTGTCTTGTGATTCGTTTGTACACGTTGTCTGGTTGTGTTATTACAAACACTTTTTAACAGAGAGAGAGAGAGAGAGAGAGAGAGAGAGAGAGAGAGAGAGAGAGAGAGAGAGAGAGAGAGAGAGAGAGAGAGTAAAAGTAGATAAAAATCCAAACAAAAAATATTAAAATTTCAAAATTTTCGGCCTTAATTGCCTTCTTCAGGGGGTTTAAACTGTCATTATATGGACCGACCCCTCATATATATATATATATATATATATATATATATATATATATATATATATATATATATATATATATATATATTGACTTGCTTGCAACCCCGACAGGGCCTCTGTAATCCGCAAGATTGTAAACAGCATGACGTGCCACGAAGATGGCTCGGCTTTGTTCTCAGTCATTGTAACACTTCAATATGTGTGAGGAAACTCACGCTAGTTTTTAAGTAAATCGTCCGTGGACACCTTAGGTAAGGCAAAACAATTCAACTTCTTCAACACTTTGAATTTCGGAAGGGAGATAATTTGTGTAAAGATATTATGGTGTTTTATGTTGTGCTACGATTCAGTTACAACATCGTTATCCACGTGAAATTTGATGAATAATTAACTTTTCGATGCATCGATTTTCCATAAGTGTTTACGATCATGTTTCCTTCTTCGTATGTCTTACCCCCCCCCCCCCCCCCCCCCCCCCCCCCACACACACCTCACTCTCTTTCTTTCTGTCACCACCCCCCCCCCCTCTCTCTCTCCTCGGTCTCTCACTATCACCCTCATTATTTCTGCTCGTCCTCACCTTTCTCTGTCGTTGTCTCTCTGCGTCTGTGTCTGTCTGTCTGCCTGTGCGTCTGTCTGTCTGTCCGTCTGTTTGTCCGTCCGTCTGTCCACCTATCTGTCTCTCTTTGTCTCTGTCTGTTTGCCTGTCTGTCTGTCTGCTAGCCTCTCAGTAAAGAAATGGAAAGAAAAGCCATTACACATATATACACCACGCAAACTACTATGAATATACTGTTCGTATTCCCTTTTGAGCTTCATACTGTACATAGGAAAATCGAAGCGGACATTTTCATTTCTTGTTGCCGACAGTAAGTTGACTCTAAAACTGCAAGGGTCAAAATAGTACTTTGCCCTAACAAATTTAACTCTAAAGCCACTGAGTGCAGGACAGCAAAGCTGAACATGTATTTCATCTTCCTTTGCCTGATTATACAAGCGACATATCAATTCGTTATCTTTCAGAGCACTGTATCTAAACCGATGGCAAGCAATGTCAGAAACACCAAATCTAAACTTACTCAATGCGCTCTAAATAAACCTATACATATTCATTTCAATGTACGGTTCAATCACATGTGCTGTTTTAAAAAGTCTGTTTTGTGCAAATCTGTCACTGCTGTAGACATGGTCATGCCAGTCTTGTCATCTGCAAGCAGTCATTCATTGTTTAAAAACATAAAAAAAAACCCCGATATACTTTCAACGCTCTGGTTGTCCCAAACATAAGCAAAGCTGTATGTATTTAAGCACTGATGAACATTGGTAGCCCGTGCCTTCTTGCCATTACCATTCAAATCTCGCAACGTCTTATAAGCTTTAAATGGTATCTTGGTTTCCTCCATTCTGGTTATTTTCAGCCAATACTTAAAACGTTTAAAATCGAATCAATATAAACTGAATACCTTCTAAGTTCACCATAAACTAAATCATTTGGTGTTCGATAGTGGGCATTCAAAAATCTTTTCATTGCATACAAATGAACATTCTCTATTTCAACACTTTCCACCGAAGCCCAAATTTCAGCTTCACTCCGTAAGACTGGCTACACCTGAGAGTCAAATAACTCCTAAAAAGAAACAAACAGAAAATGCGCTGCTATTCAATTTATATAAAATATGAAGAATAACTGTGACTGCTCTCTTTGGCCTATTTGCTATATCTTGACACCCAAAAGTGAAACCTAATCTGGTAGTGAAATAAAATCAAGATACTTGTATGCGTTGACTACACCGATGTATTCACCCCCGTAGATCCATTTCTCATTACGTGCTAGATATTCACCTTCACGAAACACAATGAAATTGGTTTTATTCATATTAACTTTTAATTATAATTTAGTAGCAGCTGAATACAAGCTGTTCAATTGCCTTTGAAGACCAACAACAGTTGTAGACAGTAAAATAATGTCGTCGGCAAAAAGTAATACAAACATTTCCAAGAGATCAAAAGTAATACCATGCCGTCCAATTTGAATAATCTCCAAAGCCAATTCATACATGAACAGAGAAAATAAAACTGGACTACAAACATCCCCTTGCTTAACCCGTCTCGTACACTTAACAAAATCTCATAAATTTGCTCCTGCTCTAATTCTTGACTTTACCTCTTCACACATGTTTGTCACACAACGATACAACATGCCTTGAATTCCATTATTTAACAAATAGGCCAGAATACCTTCCGTGAAACTAAATCGAAAGCTTTTTCAAAGTCTACAAAAGCCATACACAACTTCTTGTTATTCACAAGCTGTTTTTGAACAGCAGCTAGTAGACTAACACATGATCAATGGTAGAATAACCTTTTTTAAAATCCTGCTCGATGTTCACCAGTTATATCATTCTGAGATATTCATTCATGAAGTCTATCATTATGAACTATTACGTTTACTCCTTACATGCACAATGAAATGTCTTTATAAGTATTTACATCGTTTATACACCTTTCTTAAATGAGGGTATATCACTGATTCTTCCCAGTCTTCAGGATAAAACCTTCGCCAAATAGATGATTAAAGATTTAACAATCTCACCTGAATTCTGAAAAAAAAGAATCCCCAATGAGGCCATCGGGTCCTGCAGTTTTACCATTCTTTGGTTTCTTAACAGCTGATGATATTTCCTCCCTGGATACTGGTCTGTCGAAAGTATAATCTTCATTACTCATCACATTGTCAGTCTCAATGGACTCCACATCGTCCTTATCCAAAAGATTTTTAAATTGTAAGAACCAGTCCTGCAATGTTATTTGCAAGTTGTATTTTATTAAAAAAAAGCAACCCTGAGTATCAGTTTTGAGAGAGAGAGAGAGAGAGAGAGAGAGAGAGAGAGAGAGAGAGAGAGAGAGAGAGATTCTGTAACACGTGTAAATGAGAGAGAGAGAGAGAGAGAGAGAGAGAGAGAGAGAGAGAGAGAGAGAGAGAGAGAGAGAGAGAGAGAGAGAGCGTAACTGTCAATGAATTGACGATTTCGACTGAAACCTTGTCAGCCCCTATCCGCACTCCTCACCCACCACACACCCACCCCACCCCGCCCCCGCCCTTCGTTACCTGGGCTCTAGTGCGAAGGTATAATCTGTCTGAATCGTGACAATGCCTCACGTAAAAGATCAACCAGCAGACGAGAGATGGGCAGCCTTTCTTCGAACATGGTCAGAGGCGTGGGAAGATTTTTGAAGCTGGAGAGATGGAGAGGGTGGTGGAGGGGGAGGGAGGGGAAGGAAACATCAGAAAGTGGGGAGGGGTGAGGATGAGGAGTGGGAGGTGAAGCAAGAAGTTCTGCAGAAGGAAGGAGGTTCTTACAGCGATAAGCTCATGTTGCTTGTAGCCAAGCCGACCGCAAAGGGCCATATCAGAACTGTCACCGCTTTAAAAGTCAACTCACAAGTAAAAAAAAAAAAAACACACACACACACACAGCCTAATTCACACAACTCTTTAAAATACACTTTCTAAAAGCACACCTGAAATTAAATTTAAAATCTTTCTTCTTCTGCAAATACTTAGATCAAACGAAAATTGTTAATCTCTTTCAGAAATTCAAAGATCACATCAGGTGGGACATCTCTGAACAAAGTTTTCATGGAGTCTGCTGTAAAACTAGAGACAGTGCCGAACTCCAAGTTCCTCGGGGTATTTGCTTCAGCTGAGGGATCAAAATCTGAAGTGCTCTCCAGAGTTGCGCAAACGACAGCAGTAATAGTCAGGCTAAGACCCATTTGAATGACAGAAACA
>JADBJO010000646.1:97500-105000 GCA_016801955.1 Conus betulinus | reverse complement strand
TACACATACACTTATATTTACCCACACATATACATAGACAAACATAACGGCACAGACATTAGGAAAGATCAAACCTTGAAGAGAGAGAGAGAGAGAGAGAGAGAGAGAGAGAGAGAGAGAGAGAGAGAGAGAGAGAGAGAGAGAGAGAGAGAGAGAGAGAGAGGGGTGGATGTCGGTTCGTTTTGCAGCTATTTTTACATTTGGATTCACGGTTTTACTTTTTTTGTTTGTTTGTTTGTTTTTCCCTTTCCTTCCCTTTTCTCTTTTTCCCCCCCTTTTTTTCTCTCCTCTTTATCCTTTTTTCTTTTTTCTTTTTAAAGACATACTTTTTACTGTTTCAGTGCGTATTTCTGAATAGCAATTCATATGGCATCCATATATATATATATTTTTTTTTATAACAAATCATCTGTTTTCCATGATAATCTGGCATTGTGTTGTTCTATTCTATGTCTTGAAGAAAAGTATCTTTCAAAGGTTACTATGTTAGGTACGGACTTTTCAAATTTACATTTATAAATATACATTTTACCCAGAAGTATCATTAAATCAAAAACATAGACCGTAACCATATTATTTTCTATGCCAAATAATACTATGTTTTGAGTTATACTGATGTTTGTACATGTCGTACATTTTGTTTTTAATAATTGTTCAAGGTTTTTCCAGAAACGATTTGAGATGTTGCATGTCCAGAATATATGTTCATACTGTCTTTGAATTCTCTACAGAAATAACAATAATAACTATCTGTAATATTCATTTCTTTCAGTACAACATTTGTCCCGAGAATTCTATGTACAATACGCACCTGCAGCTATTTCAATTTTGACATCTTGTATTTTATTTTATGCACTTAAAAAAAAAAACTTTCTTTCCACTGAATATCTATCCCTAGCTTATCAGTCTATTTTTGACAGGAATTGGGAGGTTTATAAGTTCTTGATTATATAGATACATAGGGCTGGACTGTTCTCAGAATTTTCATGCTGTTTGAAAGTTGATTCTACCATCCCCTTGGTATGTTGTTCATATGTGCATGTGAATAGATACAAAGTAGACATTGTGTTTAAGTTGACAGATTAAAGCAAAGAGAATGGAACTATTACGGGAAGATTATCCTGACCCCAAGGTTCACTCCTGACTTACATGGCTTGAGAGTTGACGTCAGTTAAGGGATGGTCGATGTATTGTGGGTGGTGTCATGTTGGTACAAAGTTTTATGTTCGGTGAAAGTCTAGTTTTCATTTTAAGACCTCTAATACTGCAGAATATTTACATGGATGCTATAGCCATTTGAGACATGTTTAATTGTGGCGTGTGACCGAGCACGTCTCGAAGCTAGTCGGCCTTCAAAACACGGGAGCACTCGTTCCTTCCCCCTTTACATCGAGTAACGCTGACCGTCCGATGATAACCAAAAAATCCTGTTATCTGACACAAGGAGTAAGAGGCGAGTTGCTGCCCTTGGCAATTCCTGTCGTAGCGATAAGGCAAGAGTGGTCATTGTTTACCTCGAGATATGTGTCACAGAGAATGTCGGAGAGGGTACACAAAGAGGGTGTGTTTGCTGGAGGAAATTTATGAGTTCAGGAGTGGGGGCGCTCTTCAACTTTGTTTGCAGAAGTCTTTGGGGACCACATTGTGGGAGACCTTAGACATGGCAGACCCGGATCTGTCAAATGAAAAAGTAAGGAATTGAGGTCAAGAGACTTAAACGTTGTTCCGATCTAAGCATTGATGACAGGGTTCTGGTCTAGTTCCACGACAAACATTGCTGGGAATGTTGAACCATGCCAGAATCGAACATGGAGACACACTCACCCACATGCAGGTGTATAAACAAAGACAACGACTTTGGTAAAGGAGAAGATTGAGGTCGCTTTTTGAAAGTCGATGGATGATGGCACATTGTCTAAAACTCCCGTCTTCCACCATTAAACGTTGACGTCATTCAACGTTTACCAACAGGGAAGTTGAAATAATTCTTCAGCGCTTGTCGAGCAAACTTTTTTTTCCAGCTAAAGTCAGTGCCATCTTTAACGGAAAGTTCCAGTCCGTTGAACGACAGTTGTCCAGCAGGCTCTTCTTTTCTTCTTCTTTCCTTTGACTACCGCCTTCATCATTTTGAAGTTCTGTGGACTATAGGGGGTTTGCACGAAGTTGAAGTTGCTTGAGACAGTGTTTGCTGGGCCGGGGGGATGATGGGGGGAGACAGGGGAAGGGGGGGGGGGGGGGGGGTCAGATTAGGGTTTTGAAGCCCTCCAGGGTGGGGCTGAGGGCAACCTCAGCAGGAAGGCTGTTCGGGTATGGTCCTGGGGAAGAAGGATTTCTGTCTATACAGAGTCTTGCAGCTGGAAAGGTGGTATGTTGCTTGATGGGACAGTTGGGTTCCTTTGGGTGCAGAAGGATTTTGAGAGGGTTTGTGGCATGTGTTGATAATGAGGCTTCCGTTATGAAATTTGTAAAAGTTCACTAGTCGCGCCTTTTTCCTTCGTTCTGTAAGGGGGACCACTGAAGGGTTTCAAGCATGTCGTGTACACTGGAGGTTTTCCGGTGTCCATGGGTGACCCAGCGAGCAGCTCGGCGTTGGATCGCTTCCAGCTTCTTAATGTCCTTTTCTGTGTAGAGGTCCCACACCGAGCTGGCATATTCAAGGGTTGGGCGGACTAGTGATAGGTAAGCTCGCTGCTTTATGCGTTGGGATCCTACCTTCAGGTTCCGTCTCAGTAGTCCAAGGGTCTTGTTGGCACGGTTGGAGACACTGGAGATGTGGAGACTCCAACTGAGATCAGAAGTGATGGTGGCGCCGAGGTATTTGGACTTACTGACTGTGTCAAGGGTGTGGCCACGGAGAGTGTAGTTTGAAGGTAGGCGGTTTCTCTTCCGGCTCACTCGCAGTGTCTGGCATTTGTCTGGATGGAAACTCATGAGCCATCTCTGCTCCCACTCTGCGAGTCAATCGGGATCCTTCTGGAGGGCTTGCTGGTCGCTGGTGGAGGAGATAGTTTGTGGCACAGAGTGTCATCAGCAAAGGGACGAGCAATGGAGGACAGTCCAGTCGCATGTCATTGCTGTAGAGTAGGAATAGGCTAGGCCCAAGAACAGAACCTTGGGGAACTCCAGACTCCACAGGGACAGGACTGGATGTAGCTCCATCCACCACTACTGACTGCTGTCTACCCGAGAGGAAATTCTTAATCCAAGTGTGTGTTTTACCTGTGATACCAAGGGAATGGATCTTGTGGAGCTGGAGGGAGTGACAGACTGATCAGATGACAGAGATGTAACTCAAATCGTATGCTTGCATTGCTTACAGCTTCGAGCCAGTCTTCTTCAGTCGCTCTCTGTGCCTATGAGTGAGTTTCAAAATCTGTGGCTATCTCGGTGATTTTGCAAAGAAAGGCTCCAGGAGAGAGACTGAAATTTCGAGGACATGAAAATTACCTAATTCATCCATACGTCTACGTGTGCAAAACCATTCAGTCAATTTATTCAATTTTCGACGGGTAAACCCGCCTTAACTGTCAACTACAATATTCGTTGAAATGACAGGTTCAAAATTTCTTGACTGGACGCGACTCAGGAAGCCAGAAGAGTTCACTGGACAATAGAGGACAGACAAAATAATAATGGTAATAACGAGAGCCTCGACACCTTCAAGTACCGGATAAAAGGTGGAGTGAACGTCAAAAATTCATCTTGGTCTCAATCTCTTTGCGTACAGTGTACGCACTAAGTGGGAGGTGGGTAGGTGGGAAGGTTCAAAATTGTGTGCATAAGTGGGAGGAATAAAGAATCCTCCCCCCCCCCCCCCCCCCCCAACACGCATAAGATGAATAAAACCTGGTTGTGCTCGCACCTCGCCAGAATTAGGTAGTCCTGTACATAATACTATCAGATTGAAAGATGAAGTTAAACGTCCCACACTTGCTGTCCCTTCAGAAAAAAAAAATGAATCACAGCTTTGCCAAAGTTTCACTTAACAGATCTTTCATCTGTAACTGTGGTGCAAAAAAAAAAAAAAAAGAAAAAAAGAAAAAACAACAACAACAATAACAACAACAACAACAAAACCCCCCCGCATTTATTCTACCTCATATTGCATGCGTATCCTATTTCATAAACAGCCTTTCCAGACAACAGGCCTACGAGTCTCATTTTTACTGTTACTTTGGCTAGCCTAGTTCAGGAGTACAAACAGGAGTATAAACAGCAAACCATTCAACCTGGGAGTCAGTGACAGCTGATTTGTTTCTGGAGGGCTCCTTGAATGGTCTTACGAAGAAATATCCCATTATTGTTTCCCCCTGCCACCCCCTACCCCTTCCCAAACAATACACTCAAGGATTCAGCACTAAGACTACCAGTCCCCCGGACATTTTCTTCTTTTCTGTTCTGTCGCTTTATTCAGTCAGGAGTTCCTGATATCAAATCTCCCTTGAGAAGAGGTGTTTGTTTTTTTTTTCTTTCCAGAGCATATCAGTTTTATGTTCCAGCCAACCGTACAGAACTCTTTTCAAGCTGAAGCTACCCAGTTTTCATAATATAGATAGAAAGATAAACAGATAGGTAGACAGAGAAACAGGTAGTCAGAGGGACAGATAGACAGATAGATATTACTCTATCTGTCTCAGCCTGTCTGTCTGTCTCTCTCTCTCCTCCGTAATCTTGTAATCTACCCAGGCCATACCTTCCTACCAACGGACCTACCCGCCTACCTACCTACCTACCTACCAACCTGACATACCGTTCTTAGTCACATGACGACACGAGCGTTGGGCCTGCTCTGTCAGAATCGTGACCTTACTGACCCAGACGTGACGTACAGAGCTGGCAATGAGTTGACTTGACACCTCACAGGAAGACTGCCGCTACGGTCACGCCCCCCCCCCCCCCCCCCCCCCCCCCCCCCCCCCCGCTGCTTCGTTAGCTCATTCCATTTCTCTGTTCCCCGCCGGAAGACTGCCTTGACGGGAAGACTAGGATATACGTGAATGTTGGCTGCGACACAGCGAATGGCCACACACCACAATTACGATTTTGCACTCAAACACTTTGTACTCCATGTAAGCGTTTTGAGGCCTACCATAAATTTGAGTCAGCATTTAATGTTAAACTGAATATTGATAGAAAAAAAAAAGCAACAACAACAACAACAACAGAAGAAGAAAACTACCTCCACACCCATTATTTCGCTTGTTTGAAGGTGAGGGGCGGGGGATGTGGGGTGGGGTTTCACCGATGAAATCACACACAATCTTCAAAACACATGACCTTCCCCTTAGTTGACGTCACATTTTAGGCCTTTGCACTCACCTGTGACCCAATCTTTGCGCCAGCTCGACGAGGACAAATAGTCCCGTTAATTTGATCTCAATCTGTCTGCTAGGAATCACCTGGCTTGTACCTTGATGGCCATGTGTGTGTGTGTGTGTGTGTGTGTGTGTGTGTGTGTGTGTGTGTGTGTGTGTGTTTGTGTGTGTGTGTGTGTGTGTGTGTGTGTGTGTGTGTGTGTGTGTGTGTGTGTGTGTGTGTGTGAATGTGTGTGTGTGTGTGTGTGTGTGTGTGTGTGTGTGTGTGTGTGTGTGTGTGTGTGTGTGTGTGTGTGTGCGCGCGCGCGCGCGCGCCCGCATAAGCGTGCGCATGCTTCTTCCCCCCACCATCTTTCTCTTTCTAACAAACTTTCTTTCTTTCTTTCTTTTCTTCTTCTTTGAAAAAAAAAATCTTAATCTTATGACTGGACCAAGGGGGACAGAAAGCCTGTACTCACAGATTCAGCCAGCACCAGAGCTATAAGGAAGTGTCACAGGATTAGTCAGCATTTTGTCGAAAATCTGAGACATTCACAGACACAAATGCCTTTTCTTCACAACCTGAACACATTCTGCTTTCAGGAGTTCTTTCTTTGTTCCTGTCTTTCAGCTCTTTGCCTTTGTTTTTGCTGTTGTGTTTTTACAAAGAAATAATAAAAAAGAAATATCGAAGAAGCACTCCACCTAGCAGACTTCTTGCACTGTATTGTATTGTATTGCTTTATTTGTGTTGTGTTGTGTTGTGTTGTGTTGTTTTGCATTGCATTGTATTGTATTGTACTGTTTGGCATTTCACTGTGAAAGTTACATGCTGACAAATCGCTAAAGATGCATTTGGTTGATTTGGTTTTTATGCTTCGTGTTTCTTCTTTCTTTACTTTACCTTTCTTTTTTTTTCTTGTCGTTTTATTTTGTGTAACATGTGTTTATTTGTGAGCGAGACATACAGAAATGCTGCTATGTACTTGATTTTGCGCACTGCCTCTTTATGTGCATCTGTATTCTCCAAAGAAAAAACAAGATGCAAAGCATATACGCGTGAGATATTTCATGATGAGAAAAAAACCCGTTTGGGCCGTTATAGCCGTTAGCAATGGCTATTCTGGTAAACATCGGGCATCATCCGTGATTCATAATGAACATACCTACAAATTTTCAGAAAGATTGGCCACGTACTTTCTGAGATATTCCATAAAAATGAAAAACCTTTAGGGGCCGTTATAGCCGTTAGTAGCGAGACATGCAGAAATGCTGCTATGTACTCTTTTTCTTTCTTTCTCTAGCTTTCTTTTTTTTTCTTGTCGTTTTATTTTGTGTAACAGGTGTTTATTTGTGAGCGAGACATGCAGAAATGCTGCTATGTACTTGATTTTGCGCACTGCGCTCTTTATGTGCATCTGTATTCTCCAAAGAAAAAACAAGATGCAAAGCATATAAACATTCTCCCAGTTTATCTTGAATATGCGTGAGATATTTCATGATGAGGAAAACCCGTTTTGGCCGTTATAGCCGTTAGTAATGGCTATTCTGGTAAACATCGGGCATCATCCGTGATTCATAATGAACATACCTACAAATTTTCAGAAAGATTGGACACGTACTTTCTGAGATATTCCAAAAAAAAAAAGAAAAACCTTAAGGGGCCGTTATAGCCGTTAGTAACGGCTATAACGGTAAACTAAAACACCGGACATCACCCGTGACCCATAATGAACATACCTACAAATTTTCAGAAAGATTGGCCAAGAAATTTCTGAGATATTCCATAAAGAACAGAAACCGTTATGGACCGTTTTGGGCAATTACAGCCCTTAGTAATGGCTGTAACAATAAACTAAAACATCGAGCGTCATTCGTGACCCATAATCAACATACCTACAAATTTTCAGAAACATTGGCCGAATAGTTTTGTCTGGAGCGAGTGGAACGCATTTTGACCACGGATGGACACACACACACACACACACACACACACACACACACACACACACACACACACACACACACACACACACACACACACACACACACACACTGACTGACTGAAACCAATTTATTGTCAGATTAACTCAAAGTCGTACTGACATTTAAGAAAACATTATGCACAGAATACCAATTTTTTCATTCAAAGCAAAGAAGCATAATTAACACACAAAAATACGCGCGCACACATACACATACACAC
>JADBJO010000646.1:75000-90000 GCA_016801955.1 Conus betulinus | reverse complement strand
ACAAACGCTGTACACTAAAATGTCTTGGTTTCAAAACTTCTTTGTCTATTGATTTGTTACTTTGGGTGCTGCTGCTTTTGTTGCTGTTGGTTTACTGAAGAAACACATAGGCAAGGAGAAGGGTATGAACAACAAAAAAAGAAGTGTTCACTGTCCCGTCTATCTGGTCATACCCACAGTTTGATAATATCATCATTGAAAAGAAGGAGCCAATATTAACTAATAATGATAATAATAATAAATAACACCAATAATGCTAACCTTACTATTGCTTTCACTGATATCAACAATGAATCAGCTTTCCTTCTTTTTCTTTAAATAGAAAAGAAAAACTGCCGTGACCCGGATTCGAACCCGGGGTTATCGCGGCCACAACGCGAGGTCCTAACCACTAGACTATCACGGCTGGTTGCACAAAACTTGCTTTTTATTTGTGTGAAGTTACTTTTCAACCACCACTTTTTATGGACAGAGTTTTTCGAAAACGTGCGTGTCCTTATCTGTTTTTTTGGCCCACACAGGTAGAACGCTCACTTAATGCGTGAGGGAAAGTGATTTTTTTTTTTTTTTTAATGAAAAAGTATTGGGAATTCCCTCCTTTTTCCGTTTTTAGATCTTTTTTTTTTTTTTTTAAGATACGGGAGAAAAGGATACGAATATCCGAATGTTTGTACACAAGAAACGAATGTTATTGCTGGCTAGCATAGTTATAATTGTCTGAGTTTAACAATACTTGGTAAGGTATTGCAAATGTTGATGACAGCACGTCAAGCTGATGACATCTGCTTGATAAATATGATGTTTTGTTCTACATGGGCGTGACATTCTCTCTCTCTCCTCTCCCTCTCATTCTCCTCCTCTTCGCTCCTCTCTGTCTCCTCTTCGTCCTCTCTCCTCTCTCCTCTGGGTCTGTGTGTGTGTGTGGGTGTGTGTGTGTGTGTGTGTGGTGTGTGTGTTGTATGAATATATTTATGCATGATTGATTTTAAAAAAAATCTAAATGCTATTATTTAATTCTCTCTTAACTCTATTAATTCCTCTCTCTCCTCTCTCTCTCCTCTCTCTCTCCTCTCCTCTCCTCTCTCCTCTCTCCTCCTTTCTCGTCTCTCCCCCTCCTCTCTTCCTCTGCCTCGCTCCTCTCCTTTCTTCTTCTTCTTCTTCTTCTTCCTTCTTCTTCTTCTTCTTCAAACAAAACGCTGTACACTAAAATGTCTTGGTTTCAAAATTTCTTTGTCTATTGATTTATTTACTTTGGGGCTGCTGCTGCTTTTGTTGCTGTTGGTTTACTGAAGAAACACATAAGCAAGGAGAAGGGTAATGAACACAAAAAAAAATTGTTCACTATTCCGTCTGTTTGGGCATATCCACAGTTTGATGATATCATCATTGAAAAAAATGGAGCCGATATCAATCAATAATGATAATGATAATAATAATAATAATGCTAACACTCATACTAATGTTATATTGCTTGCACTGATATCAAAAATGAATTTGCTTTCCCCCCTCTTAAACAAAAAACAAAACAAAACCAAAAAAAAAAAAAAAAAAAAAAAAATTGCCGTGACCCGGATTCGAACCGGGGTTATCGCGGGCCACAACGCGAGGTCCTAACCACTAGACTATCACGGCCGGTACATTCAGCTCGCTTTTAAAACTGTTTCATGAATAGACCTACAGATGTGCGCGCGCTCTTATCTGTGTGTGTGCCCCCCGGGACAGACGAAAAACACTCTCATAGCAAAAATAGAATGTTCTTCTTGTGTGCGTGCGTGTAAATGAAATGAAATGAAAACGGTATTGTGGAACTCCCACTCCCCCCCCACCCCCCCCCCCCCCCCCCCCCCCCCCCCCCTTTTTCCCCCCCCCCCCTTTCCGTTTTCCCTTTTCAGATTAGTTTCATCCATTAAAAAAAAATAAAATAAAAAAGAGACACAGGGAAAAAGGAGACAACAAATTTCTGAATTTTGTACATATTAACGAGTTGTACTGCTGCCGTATGATTGTCTCACGAGCCTTCATTCGTTGGAACAGGATTGCACTTGGATTGCAGTATGCAACATTGATGACATGTGCGTGATGAATATGGTATGTTTTCGCATCTGCGCTTGTGGGAGAAAGTTGTGTGTTGTGGACGGAAGTGTATAATTAATTTTGCGTTTCATGATTTTATGTTTTAGTGCAACCAACACACTGAATGTGTACTCTGTCTGTCTGTCTGTCTGTCTGTCTGTCTCTTGTGCCCTTGTTATTTCTTCCTTTTCTCGTGTTCTCCCCTCTCCTTTCCTTGCCCCCCCCCCCCCCCCCCCCCCCCCTCTTAATTGCATATAATTTTGTTACATTGTACATTTTAAGTATTTCCACGCCGTATCAAAAAAGCTTACACATTGTGCTTTGTCACTTCTTCCAATTTCTCATGTTCACCTCCTCCCCGCACCCTTACCTCTACCCCCCCCCCCCCCCCCCCCCCCCCCCCCCACACACACACACACACACACACTTCTCTCTCTCTGTGCCTCTCTTTCTCTGTGTTCCAAAATGTGTGTATACTTTGTGATATTCATTTTATTGTTTGTTTTATACATGCTAATTGTTGTCCATTATGTGTAGGCATCCTTCAGTCTCGGAAAGACTATGGAGTTTGCTCTCTAGGTGTCTATTCAGGTACAGCGACGGGTGTGGCTGGCCAGTCCGACGCGGGAATGACAGTCCCTGTGGCAGAGGGCACAGGTGAAGTCTGACGCGGGTCGGTCTGCCTGGGTTGCAGCCTTTCTTCTCATTCTCTTGTCCCCGTGCTGCTGAGCGAGTGTCTCTTCGTACTTGGAGAGACCTTTCTGCACAGTCTGTCTCCAGGCTGACCGTTCGAGGGCTGTTGCTTCCCAGTTGTTCTGGTCAATGTTCAAGGCTTTTAGGTCCCTCTTGCACACGTCTTTGAATCGCAGCTGTGGTCTGCCTGTGGGACGTTTTCCCTGCACAAGTTCTCCATAGAGGAGGTCTTTAGGGATCCGTCCGTCATCCATGCGCGCACGACATGGCCGAGCCAGCGCATACGTCTCTGTTTCAGCAGCGTGTACATGTTGGTGCATCCGGCTCTTTCCAGCGACGGAGGCTACGCATATGGAAAGCATTGAGCTTTCGCTCTTGTCGGGCACGCAAAATCCAAGGCTCGCTGCCATACAGGAGAGTACTCCCGACGCAGGCTCTGTAGATCTGGATCTTTGTGTGCTCGGTCAGCTTGCCCATTATACTGCCTTTCTATATGCCTCCCACCCCGCTCCTCTTCTTCCCACTCATTTTTTTTTTTGTTTTCTCTTTTCTTTTCATTTAATATTCCATTATGATTGCACCCTTAACCCATACTTCTTGTTGTGTATATCTTATTCCATTTCACTGCATGTTGTCGTCCACACCCAGGGCGAGGACTGGATGTAAAAAAAGCACATCAGCGCTTATCTATTATCCTCGTAAATAAAGAATTTCTTTCTCTTCTTTTCTTCTCTCTCTCTCTCTCTCTCTCTCTCTCTCTCTCTCTCTCTCTCTCTCTCTCTCTCTCTCTCTCTCTCTCCGTGTGTGTGTGTGTGTGTGTGTGTGTGTGTGTGTGTGTGTGTGTGTTTTCTAAATTTAATTCCGCATTGTATTGTAGTTCTAGTCATTTTTTGCATGCTTCCTTTGTTACCCATCATCTTATATATGTTGTTGGACCCTACTCAGGGCGAGGACTGGATGTAAAAAAAGTACATCAGTGCTTATCTATTATCCTCGTAAATAAAGAATTTTGTCTTGTCTTGTGTGTGCACAAAGCTTCCTACACAAGCGCACAGAAACAGAATATCTCTTATTTATCACGCGCATGCCATCAACCTAGCGTACTCCTACTAACGTTGCAATCCCTTAGTAACGAATAGAGGCTCAGACAAACTGTGTAAGTCGTTTATTGTGAAGGCGAACGAAAAAAAAAGTCATAATTACATCAGTTTCTTTTCTACCGTGTCATTTACAAAAATTGATGAAACTAATCTGAGAAGGGAAACGAGAGAGAGGAAGGAAGGAAGAAGATCCACAGTAGTTTTTTTTTACATTAAGAAGCAAAGAACGTTCCCACATATATCATTTAAATTTCCCTATCTGTATGTCTAGGTACACATACAAAATTAAATACACACATGCATTTTCATATGTCTGTCCATAAGCAATAGGTTTCAAAGCAACTCCACAGCAACAAGCCGTGATAGTCTAGTGGTTAGGACCTCGCGTTGTGGCCGCGATAACCCCGGTTCGAATCCGGGTCACGGCAAATTTTTGTTTTTGTTTTTAAAGAATGGGAACCCTATTCAATGTTGCTAGCTGCGGGTACCAATGATAGTATTAGCATTAGTAATATCATGATTTTCAAGCAATATTCACTCCATTTTATCTATACATATAAAAGGCAATTCTGTCTGTCTGTCTGTCTGTTTGTTCCTCTGCTGTGCCTAAACCGCTGGATGGTTCACCATATTTGGCATGCATCTTCACTTAACCGATTACAAGGTCTTGACGGGACCCGATTTAAAAAAAAAAAAAAAAAAAAAAAAGGGGGTAGTTTACAATAAATAAATAAATAAATAAACTTTTCTACCCTTGCGCCAACAGGGATTCACGCTGAATGAAGTTCACACACACACATTTCTACCCTTGCGCCAACAGGGATTCACGCTGAATGAAGTTGTCACACACACACGCGGAGCACGAAAGGACAGTAGGGCGGGAAGGGGGTAGAGAATGGGAGCGGGATGATAACTGACGGGAGCGGGACAACGGGGCAGAAAGACAAAGGCGGGCTGCAAGCTTACACAGTGAGACTGAAGAGGAAACACAGGAGCGCCTTGCAGCCATGGATTCACGCTGAATGACGTTGTCACACACAAAATGACGTCTTGGAAAAAAATCAATGACGTAATTACTAACAATGACGTGTCAATGGAGCAGAAAGAGACAGGAGAGTGTCAAGACAGGCAGAGACACCACTCAATCTGTCTCTCTGCTATGTCTCTCTTTCTGTCTCTTTCTGTCTGTCTCTGTCTCTGTTTCTGTCTGTCTGTCTGTCTCTCGTCTCTCTCTCTCTCTCTCTCTCTCTCTCTCTCTCTCTCTCTCTCTCTCTCTCTCTCTCTCTCTCTCTCTCTCCTGTTGACAACGACAACAACATATCCATCAAGGACTTTGCTGTGAGTGTCTTGGAGGCAGACCTCATTCCCAGCATTTACCCCCAGCTGGCGTCCAGTTTCAGAAACACTCACTGGCTGCGAGAGAGGGCTATCCTTGCGCCTAAAAACATAACGGTGCAAAACCTTAATGACAGACTTCTGGGGGATCTTCCTGGGAAAACGCAGCCCTTCAAAGCAATCAACACGGTTGTGGATTCCGGCACAGAAACCCTCTACCCTGTCGAGTTTTTGAACTCTCTTGAACCCCCTGGACTACCCCCGCACAATCTCCTACTCAAAGTCGGCTGTCCGGTGATGCTGCTCCGCAACCTTGACCCACCAACACTCTGCAACGGCACACGGTTCATCGTGAAGCAGTTCAGACCACATGTTGTTGAGGCCACCATCATTACAGGGCAGGCCAGAGGGAAGGATGTCTTCATTCCGAGGATCCCCTTGATACCAACATCCTACCCCGTCGAGTTCAGGCGCCTGCAGTTTCCATTGCGCCTGTGCTTTGCCATGACCATCAACAAGGCACAAGGCCAGTCAACGGGGGTTGTTGGGCCTGTTCCTTCAGGAGCCATGCTTCTCGCACGGACAGCTCTATGTCGGCTGTTCCCGGGTTGGAAACAGCAAAACAGCTGTTTGTGTACGCTCCAGAAGGAAATACAAGAAATGTGGTCTATCCAGCTGCATTGAAGCAGACAATAGGCACAAAGCAAACAGGGCTTGCTGTGCCTCCTGCCAGATCACTTGCTTGGACGCTTGCTGGACCGCTTAAAAGACCACTGCTGGACCGCTTAAAAGACCACTTGCTGGGCTGCTTTATGAGACAAGAGCGTGAGAATGGGGCGGAAGTGGGGTACAAGCTACATCAACATGGGTAAGCTAGTATTCTATAATGACATTATCTAACCACAGATTTAGCTAGATTGATGGGATATTGAACATTTCTGTTTTTCTTTTATAGTTCAGTACCCATTGACAATCCTCATGCATAAAAATGCACCTCAGTGCTTAATGATTATCCTCGTACATGAAAATGCACCTCAGTGCAACAAAAAACAACAACAACAACAACAACAACAACCGAGAAGCCCATTTAAGGGACACAATCCCCGTCAAATGAGCCAGCAAACTGAATGGCTTTCTCTGCTAGTCTCTGTTTTTTACTTTCCAGTGGAAAAGAGTGTCTGCGTGTTCTTTCTTCAGCGTTGTGTCCCCTCCATTGTGAATGTACAGGCTTCAGACCGCTCGTGAACATTCTTTAGACTAAAAGCTGCCGCTGGGAAATTCCCCAGTTCGTCACTAATGAGGAAATTAGTAGACGGTGGCCACCGACACGCATACCCACTTTTGGGCCCTTGCATACGCATTACACAGACACAACACTCACTATGAGCGCGCACTGTGGCACACACACACACACACACACACACACACACACACACACACACACACACACACACACACGCACGCACGCACGCACGCACGCACGCACGCACGCACGCACGCACGCACGCACGCACGCACGCACGCACACACACACACACACACACACACACACACAAACAAACACACATGTTTTGGAGTGGATGGATAAAAACAAGGATAGGAAAGAAAGGGTCTGTTAATTTGCGGGGTTTACTACCAGTTTGTGTCCCTTTAATTTGCGGTGTGTGTGTGTGTGTGGTGTGTGTGTGTGTGTGTGTGTGTGTGTGTGTGTGTGTGTATGCGCGCGCGCGCGCGCGCGCGCGCGCGTGTGTGTGTGTGTGTTTTACAATTATGAGTTAATCTGACAATAAATCTGTGTACACACACACACACACACACACACACACACACACACACACACACACACACACACACACACATGCACACACACCGCAAGTTTAACAGACACAAACTGGTCGTAAGCCCCACAAATTAAGAGGCCTTTTCTTTCCTATCCTTCTTTTTATCAATCCCCTCCTAAACATTCGAAAACATAGGTTTCAAATACTGTTTAAGATAAATGAATAGATAAATAAATAGATATATGATTACATAAACAAAATATAAAACGATAAATAATAAATAAAGAAATTTTAAAAAGTAAACGAATGAATGAACGAACGAACGAATGAATGAATGAATGAATGAATGAATGAATAAATGAATGAATAAACTGAAATAAATAAATACATAAATTAAAAAAAAAAATGAATAAAGGAAAAGCGCCTAAGCTGATGAGGGAGGCAACTCCTGCTATTTTGTTTCAAAGAGCGTCTACACAGTTTTGTCCCTACCCGGTGATGCTTAATCTTTCAACTGAAACACTTGTGCTGTAACGGCCGCCCGGTGGCTCGCCGGTCCAGTTCATCTTACTCAGCAGTCCAGCTGTCACAGTGTAACTGCCATTTGTCTGAACGGTACACTGGACGGTTGCAGCTGTAACGACCAGCACACAAACCTCCCACTTGCGAGATTCATTCGTTCAATGAAGTGTAACGGAGAGCCAGAAATATGAAAATTAATGGAACATTTTGAACACCCTTAATCCCTACCCTCCTATGAAAGAAAAAAGTACTTTTCATGTGGGATGTCTCATTCAAAAAATTAGTGATATGTTCATTTATATCTGTATCTCTGGAGGAAATGGCACGGGATGGCGTGGTTTGGATACATATGTAGTTTTCGATATTAAGTTGTCTTTCCCTATGCATCACTCTCTCTGCTCTCTCTCTCTCTCTCCTCTCTTCTCCCTTCTCTCTATCTCTCGCTCTCTCTCACAGTTTTGGCTACTAGCTATGTGTATGTGCGTGTTCTCATGTGCGTGCATACCGTGCTCTAGTGGGTCTTCGTTGTTTCTCTGTGCGAGTGCGTGCTCCTGCCATTGCGTGCGAGCGTGCATGGAGGTGTGTGGGTGGTCCTGTCCTTGTGTCTGTGTTTCTGTGTGTGTGTGTCTTGTGTGTCCTTCTGTGTAGTGTGTGTGTCCTCTGTTTGTTTGCATAAACGACTCTCTCCGTCTCTCTCTTCTCCCTGTCTGACTGAATGCTCTCTTCTCTCCTGCTTCTCTCTCTTCTCTCTCTTCCTCGCTGAACCTTTCTCTCTCGTCTTCACTCACTAGATAACTCTCTCTCCTCTCTCTCTTTCTCTCTCTCTGTTCTCAACTGTCTCTGGTCTCTCTGTTCTTCTCTCAGAGTCTCCTTCCCCTTCTCGCCTCTCTCTCTACTCTCCCCTCTCCCCCTCCCCTCTCTCTCCTCCCCCGCATCTCGACTTTGATACCCCGCCTATCTCTCTTATCTCTCCTCTTTCTCTCCTTTCATCTTCGTTCTCTCTCGTTCTCTTCTCTCACCTCGTCTCAACATATCAAATTACGTCCACCTCCTTCTCTCTTCACTTCTCTTTACAAATCTTCTTCTGAAGTCCTCCTACTGCTAGGCTCGGAGAGTACCTGTTCTCCTGCTTCTCTCCTCTCTCTGTCTCACTTCCTCTCTCTCTCTCTCCTCCCAATCTCTCAATCTCCGTCCCTCTCTCTTCAAAGCTCAACTATTTTTCCAGCTCTGTTCCTCTACCTCTTGTGTCTCTCGCCTCTCACCCTCTCTCTCTCTTAAAAGGCTGTGCCCCTCTCCCCCCCTACCTCTATCCTTGTTTTCGCTTTTTCTTTCTCTTTCATACCGTCTCCTTCTCCCCCCCCCCCCTCATCTTTCTTTCCCTTACATTTGTCCTGTCTCTCTGCAATCTCTGTCCTTCTTCCCTCCTTCTCTCTCATGTCTTGTTCACTTCTCTCTTATCTCTCTAAATCAGTGTCTGCAGTCTCTTACCAACCAGACCACAAAGCCTCTCTTCTGCTCTTCTCTCTGTCTGCGCTATCTTCCCTGTCCCCTCTCCTCAAAACCTTCTCTCTCTCTTGTGAGACCCTTCTCCTTCAACTCAGTCTATTGCTTTCGATCTTGCTTCATTGTTTCACTCACTGTGAATCTGACCCTCGGGTCTTCACTCACTCTCTGTTCATCACTCTCTGCGCTCCTGCTCTTGTGTCTCCCTGTCTCTTTCATCTGCTCTCTCTCAAAAGTGTCCGCTCCTTCCACTGTGTCTCCACTTCCTTACATAGCGTAGCAGAAAGTCTGTCCTCTCTCTTTCATTACTCTCTTACTCTTCTGTTTTGTTTGTTTGTCATTCCCTATCGTTTGTATTGTTCTCTGTTCTCTGACTCGTCTTCTCTTCCTCGGTATGAGAACAATCGCGTCTTTTCTCTCCCTCTTCTTTTTCCTTTTCTCTTCCTTTCTCTCTCCTTCTCTCGCTCTCTCTCTTCTTCTCCCTCCATCTCTCTCTCCACCCGCTCCAAACTCTCTTCGTCTCCTCACCCACCTCTCTCTCGTCTTCACTCGCTCTCCCCTCTTCATCATCTCTCTCTCTCCTCTCTCTGTTTATGCATGCCTCCTCAGTGCACAATACGGCCCATGTATGTGCGTGTCTAGGTAGTGCGTGGCGAGCCTCCGCTCTCCAAGGCTGTTGACTGAATATCATCTTTGACCTCCACCTCATCTGCTGAACCAGCGGCGGCCACCACAGATAACGACCTATCTGACTTGCCACTCAACATCTCTGGGTTCAAAACCTGCAGAGTTCCTCCCCCCCCCCCCCCCCCCCCCCCCCCCCCCCCCCCCCCCCCGCTTTTCTCTTCTTCATCTTCAACCCCCCCTCCCCCCCACTTCAGTTCAAATCTTTGCCAAGTCATTACTGTGATGACGGAGAGGTTTGTTGGCCTGCGCTTTCCCCCCCTCCCCCCCCCCCCCCCCCCCCCCCCTTCCCCAACTATTAGATTGTTCGTCTTTGTATTTGTCTGACTTTCTTCAAGTTTAAAAGGCTGTGCCAGTCTTGAATAAAAGTTACTCTGTGTTACGTTTTCTTATGGGAGCAAAGAGTTACCTTACTTGTTTATTGTTTACGGTTTTTGTTTGTTTGTTTTGTTTTCTTCGTTTGTTTGTTTCACAGTGAGGGTATTAAGGTAAAATCAGTGTTGCAGTTTCACCAACCAGACCACAGAAGCAGCCAGGCTCCGTGTCTAGTAGACGGAGAAGCCCCAAAAATCAAAACGAAAGCGAGTCTTGTGAGACCCGTGCCGCATACGCAGTCTTTGCTGATAAAGAATAGTGCCATTATCACCACTGTGAATAGCACATGTCAACAGCACTACTGTTTTCACTTGCGCTGCTTTGTGTTTGTAGCATTGCTTCTCAAAAGTGCTCGCCCCACTGCGTCACAACATCATAGCGTAGCAGAAAGCTGTCTTCTGCAAATTAACCTTACTACGTTTGATTTGCGCAGCATTACAGATATAAAAAGTATTAGTCTTGTTCTTGATGAAGTTGATGAAGAACAATCTCTCTCTCTCTCTCTCTCTCTCTCTCTCTCTCTCTCTCTCTCTCTCTCTCTCTCTCTCTCTCTCTCTCTCTCTCACACACACACACACATAACGAATGAATGGCACAGAATGAAGTACGCAAGATCCAGGTTGAGAACTTTAGGTTTCAATGCGAACAAAAGATGGTTTGAAGGTGAAACATCCACAGAATAACCTTGTCCTGCATGTACACACATTACTGACGACGAAGAACACTTTCTGTTCCACTGTACTGCTTATAATGAAGTGCGGAAAAATTGTTCATTTTTCCAGTTAGATATAGCAAAATGACAAAAAATATTTGCTGTTGTGTTATCATCAGATGATGAACTTGTAATTAAATCAGTTGCGAAATTCACCGCGGAAGCACTGAAAATTAGACAGATGAAGGACAATCAAATTAATAAATAATGCATCATGAGAGATGTATGAATGAATAATATCATTCATTCACTGCATGAGGAAGAGATCAGTAAGATACAATGTCATCATTTGATTGAGTGGATGGTCTAGCCAGTCTTATAATTTTTTTTTTTTACAAACCTTACTGTATTACTCCTGTGTGTGAGGACATAAGGAATTGTTACGATTTTTTTATGTTAACCTTTGATTTGATAAAGACTGGGAATGAATATGTACTAATTGTTTGCAAGAAAGAAGAGTGAAATATTATTGTTCTGTTAAACCCCCCCCCCCCCCCCCCCCCCCCCCCCCCACTTGTCAAAAGACCTTTTTGGTAATGACAATAAATATCAAAGTGTCAAAAATCTCTCTCTCTCTCTCTCTCTCTCTCTCTCTCTCTCTCCTCTCTCTCTCTCTCTCTCTCTCTCTGTGTGTTTGTGAGGAGAAAGGGAGTGAGACAAAGGAGAGGGGATCATGCTCAAAGGCCCGCAGTATTATGTGTAAGTATATCTGTATCAAAGCATGTCCCATTCATAAAGAGAAGGATGAGATTAGAAACAGAACCACAATGAATAACATCAGATAATCACATCAAAACGATTCAAACAGATCATGTCATAAATTCTGAGAAAAAAATCATCAATTTACAGCACGAAACAAAAATGAACGATTACAAATGAAATGAGGAAACTATTGAAATCTCTCTCGAAGACAGATCTATATGTATCGCCCTGCTCCGAGGCCTTTCAATAGAGAGATTTCAATAGTTTCCTCATGCAGCTAGTGAAGGGTTTTCATATTTATGATATACATTTTCCCATTTAGTTCATCTTCAATTTTTTTTTCTTTCTCCTCTCAATTTCAGATCTTTGCCAAGTCATTACTATAATGATGGAAGAATTGTTAACCTGCACTTGTTTTCCCCCACTACTTAATTGTTCAGCATTATATTATTTGGTCAATCAGTGGGTGATTGCATCTCTTACGAGATCCAAGGAAAGGTTGTTCTGCACAATTCTTAGCCGCTGACAATGCTTGGGTTATCATTGAACAACAGAGCTGACCACTCAGACTGTTCCATATCTTTTGATCTCCCTTGCATCCTTAAATGGATCCTCAAGCATAGGCTCAAAGGTTCCCCCTTACATTTTATACTGTTTGCGTAATGTTTTAGTTTTCAACAACTTTTTTCCTCTCAACACTTTCGTTTTGTTTAATTCTACTACCTTTCACTGGCTGCTTTGGGGGGGGTGCTGTTGGATTCTTTTTCGAACCCTTGGTGGTCGGAACACCACAGAATTATGGACTGTGGTATGTCTCTATGTGATGCCAAGAGTACAGACACGATCAGCCGTGTCTCCCTGTTGAGTCCGATCCAGCGGACGAAAGGCCTCGGAGCAGGGCGATACATATAGATCTGTTTTCGACAAAGATTTCAATAGTTTTCTCATGCAGCTAGTAGCTGGGTCAAATTCGGCCCCAAAATGGCTTCACCTTAAACTAATGCCTTCAAATCTAATTTCAACTGTTCTGAGTAGATTTATGGTCTATCTTCAACATACCAAAACTTTACCAAATTCGGGTGGGGCAAAATATTTTTTATTTTGCATTAAAAGTTGGCTTCCAGGCAGGTTTTTTGAAAATGAGTGAATGAACAGTTTCAGTCAAATGTGGCAATATTTTCCAGAATTATGATCTAAATTGGCCACATAAGATTCATGCTAGTTGGCTCCTAACTTTTGACAGTGACACAGATATCTGGATCGGATAGAATAGAAATAGTGCTAGAAAATGTACATAATTTCACCGTCAATTTGAACAAACTTATGGAAAACAAAGTACTCATCTTCAAACATGAAATGGACAACATGAAAATACTGTTTATAATGTGATTGCGCCATGTATTGAGTACATAAATTGCTCTATGCAATGGATCAAGGTATATATTTAGAGATCATTCTCAGTGATTACCTACCCCTACCCCCATTTCTTTGAAAATGAATGAATGGACAGCTTCAGTCAACTGTGGCAAAATTTTCGAGAATTATGGCCTAAATAAGCAACATAAGCGTCATACTAGTTGGCTCCTAATTTTTGACAGTGAAACAGATATATGGATGTAATGTAATTGAAATATTACTAGAAAATGTACATAATTTCACTGTCAATTTGGGCATACCTACTGAGAACAAAGTACACACCTTCAACATATAATAGACAAAGTGAAAATACTGTTTATAATATGATTGTGCCATGTACAGAATACACAAACTGCTCTATGCAATGGTTCAAGGCATATATTTAGGGAGCATTCTGAGTAATTTACCTTTCCTTACCCCCAAAGTTCAGTAAGAAACTAGCCCATTCTGGCTGTACTTCTTATGCAGTGGTAATTAGGGTACTGGCGAATCGTATTGATATGCTAGCCTCCGGGTTCTTCCTCCTCCTCACAGTCTTCTCTCCAGTGCACTGAATTATTGCAGTTCTCTCCTCGACAATGGCCACATGCTGCTGTGCAAACAAGTCCATGCTTGCGGCATGTGCACTGTGTTGCCGCAGTTTCCTTTACAGTTACACCGAATGACATTCAGAAGCTCTTCTGGAGCAGCAGGCATATCTGTCGGTATAGGGAGTAGCATCCCATTGTTTACCTCCCATCCCCAGTTAACTGGATCCATTTGCAGGTCTCCATCAAGATGTTTCCAAGTCTGCACTTGGTAGTAGACGCGGAAACTGTGAAATTTTGCCGCAGATGAAGGAGGGAGGGAATTTGGGTGGGCTGACTTTGGTGAGACAGCAACCCTCTGCATGTACTTGATGTATCTCAGGTGGCCAAGGCTGTCATCTAATGATCCCCCATACATTTCTACTATTGTTTTTTCTCCTGCGTCTTCTATTTCATCCTGGGTACTTGTTTCTCTTCCAAAGACATCAGCAAACTTCTGGAAAGTTTGGGACTTTTTCAAGAGTTTGACAGGCAGAGATTTTCCTATCTTCATGAATCTGCTGGTAGTATCACAGCCAGTAATCGCATGTGCAAACAGTATATTTTGGCAAATTTCCCTGCCAATTCTGCTCTGTGCATCCTTTAGGTCCCACAGCTTGGCCTTCTTATCCCCTCCAATTGGCATGAAAAAAACGTCACAATGGTCTCCATGAACATGATGCAGCAGCAACACCAGAAGATCTGTATCGTCTCCAACCAGGACTGTTGTTCTGGATAATGCAGCCTCAAGGGTAGCCTTGACAATCAGACAGTCTTCATCATCTTTGGCATGACGAGTTTGGAAGCCATTCTCCAACAGAGAGCTACTCAGGAGATTGATAAAGCGTTGCTTGTTGGCTGGGTTGGCGAGAAATTTGTCACGGGTATCATGCAGGATCATGTCTCCAGTGAAATTCACCTGCACTGAGGTACCATGACGACGGAAATTGGTTGCAGCTTTTGTTGTGAGTTGTGTGCTGTATCCATCAAACACAACAGTGGCCCTGGCGTATTTACGTGACACAAATTCCGTGTACATATCAACCAGTTGATTGTATGTGGAACCTCTCTGTCATGGCAAGTGATGCAGCAAGGAACCACCATCAAGAACAAAGTGTATGTCCGTACTTGGCAGAGTGCTGTTCTCATTCTGTGTTGACCAAAAGGTATTGTGCAAGAGTGGATTTTTGTAGCCTCTCTGGGCAGGCCACTTGAATCAAACAGGGAGCAAGGAAGATTTGTCAGCTCGTCGTACGAAAATAATGATGGAAGTTTGTCTGGCTCACTTTGTGCAATCTGCAGCAATTGTTGAAAAACAAGATATGTGGATCAACGATGACAGGTTCACCATTCACTTTCACAGCCAGTTTGGTGGCAAGAGTGATGGCAAACTCTTTCTTTTTGATGACAACGCCCAGCACACTATTTCCAGTCATGCCATCGAGAATCCTCTTGCCAATAGCCTTAGCTTGATCAATATTGACTGCATCATCTGCCACACGCCCTGTTGCAATGCTTCGCAGTGAGCATCCCTCTGA
>JADBJO010000646.1:62500-70000 GCA_016801955.1 Conus betulinus | reverse complement strand
ACTACTGCTGCTACTACTACTACTGCTGCTGCTGCCGCGCTGCTGCTACTGTACCGCTACTATTATTCATATCTTGACTGCTATCCTCGAGATCATCTGATTCTTCGCCTAGTCCAAAGTATTCCACTTCAACAACAATGACTACCTAACCGTGTCAGAAGTTGTTTCAGCTCCTGTCTGAAGCGGCGGCCACTGATGCTGTAGAGCAAGAAGTTCAGACCATGATTGCTGAACATGGTGATTCTGGCGTAGGTGCGGATCACAAAGGCCTGAGCTCGCTCCTCCAGGGTTTCGGGCGGCGCAGAGTATCTTTGAAACAACAGCACGATCACCAACGGCGAGGACAGCGCCAGGAAGCAGAACGACACCACCAACAACATGAGTGTGATGTTGGTGTTCGCCTGGGCTTTCCCTGAGGATCCAGGTCCACTGTCAGTCGTCTTTGGTGTCCTGGTCGATGTGTCTACACCTGCGCTGTGGCTGCCGTCTCTGATGTTCTTGGCGTTGGAAGACGACTCTCCATCTGGACGTTCTGTGAATTGTTTAGTGAATGTACGTGAGCGTTTCAGTTCTCTGATGATCAGAAGATTGAACGAGATGAGAGAGACGAAAGGAATAAAGCTGTAGACGGTGGCATCCATGATCGTGTAGATTTTCTGCATAAAGTTTTCAATCTCCCCTTTGGGGTACCAACATCTTAGTGGATCGTCCAGACGACCAGCAGGGACTAAACGCCTGTTGAAAAAGACGTGAAAGTTGAGGGCCAAGGCGAAGATTCCTATCCCTATCATGACGCTAATGGCAGATTTAGGAGTGCAAAGTCTTTGAGCTTTGAGCGGAAACTTCACAACAATGAAACGATCCACAGTCATGGCCAGAACAATCAGGACATCCGAGTGGATGGAGAAGTAGAAGAGCAGGTAAAAGAAGCCACAGTTCCAGCCATTGGACAAGAAGAACACAGTGTGACCCACGAGACTGATCATGACACAGAAACCAAGCGTGAGGATCAGAGAATCCAGAACTGCTATGGCGGCCATGTAGACACAGGATGAAGTCTTCCGCAGACTGGTGAAGACGAGAGTGATGAAACACAACACATTGCCCAGCAGACCAACGCTTACCATGCTGGGTATGTAGTATCTGCAAGTCAAACGGAAAACCTTGGTAATACAACCTTCACACTGACAAGACACACATGCACACAAGCAAAACGAAACCTTAGTGTATAGCCCACTTCCAACAGCTGGATAGTGTTTGCTTTAGCTGGAAAGTAATACTTATTCTACAAATAAGAACACAAGGCACTGCAATACATAAGCATTTAGGATACAATATTCCTGAATATGATGTCTGCAAAACTGTCTTAAAAAAATAAAGTAATTACGCACATGCGTTTGAAGCAGCCTATAAAAGATAAGTCTCTGCCTGAACACGTGACTTACTCGATAATTGCTCGGATCTCTAAGTAATTTTAGTGATCATTATAGAAAATACGTTTGGAGAATGATGATCACTATCTTCTAGATCATTTGCGTATGCTAGTGTTTCCTTTTTTCTTTTGAATTGTTATCACATTCTTCAAACTCAAACAATTTTTTTTCTGTATTGCTGTATATCCATCCTGTATGTCTCGTCAAGTGTGTACGCGTGACGTTGAACATTTAGCAGTGTCACTGCGACCGAAATACATGCCACGTGAGTTTGGACAGCTCTTCATGACCTGTTCACGCTCTGCAGGCCATGTCACCCGACGCACCGTGCTTTATCCTCGGAGATTTTAATGACTGTGACCTCAATTCAAACCTGCCTTCTTTTAAACAGTATGTGTCATGTTTTACAAGAAAGGATAAAATACTTGATTATGCTACTGTAATATACCATCTGCATACAAGTGTGTGTTCAGCTCCCCCTGTGTTGGTCAGTCTGATCACAATGCCATTCATCTCTCTGCCAGCTTACAGACCAAAAGTGAAAACACACCTATCACTAAAAAGCAAGTGCAGTGTTGGACACAAGAAAGTGTTGATGAATTACAGGCTTGTTTTGAATGTACAGATTGGAATTTGTTTTTGAATTCTAGTTTTGACATTAACGAAGCCACCGATGTTATTTCAGCTACATTTTCTTTCTGTGAACACATGATTGTACCTACTAAAACTATCAAAATATTTCCCAACAACAAACCTTGGGTTACAAAATCTCTGAAAGTAACTCTAAATGAGAAAAAAATAGCTTTTCAATCAGGCAAAAAAAGCGATCGTAAGGTTGTACAAAAGAAACTGCAAACAGAGATTGAAGAATCAAAGAGAGCTTACAAGAGAAAAGTCGAAAACATGTTCCAGAATGGAAATATGCGAGATGCATGGAAAGGAATAAAGGTTTTATCAGGTTCAGGAAAATGTTCAAACCAAAATTAGTAACAAAAAACAGCAAAAAGAACAGAAGCAATTTGCAGAAAAGCTGAACGATTTTTACTGTAGATTTGATGATAAAGATTTTAGTAAAGAATTAAAGGAAGTGAAGGAAGAACTCCAAAGCAATGTTAAAAACGATGTTGATGGAAGTGATTCTGTTGTGATTGAAAATGTTCAGTTTTTTTTCAAAAACGTTTAAATGTGAGAAAGGCAATGGGCCCTGATAATATCTGTGGAAAATTGTTGAAGGTGTGTGCTTCTCAGCTCTCCTATGTTTACAGTCGTTTGTTTACCTGGTCACTTAGAGAATGTATAATTCCTGTTTTATGGAAAAATGCCACTGTATGTCCTGTTCCCAAAAAAACGCAACCCAAGCTGTTTAAATGATTACCGACCAGTTGCCCTCACATCTGTTGCAATGAAATGTCTTGAAAGAATTGTCCTCTGTTCTGTTTTAAAAGATACTACACAGTACCAAGACCCGTTTCAGTTCGCATACCAACAGAACAGATCAACAGATGATGCCACACTCACACTTCTCCATCATGCTTTTTCACACCTCGAAAAACCCTGCCTCCTTTGTACGCATTCTCTTTATTGATTTCTCATCAGCATTCAACACCATACAACCACATCTGATGGCAAAGAAACTCATTAACATAAATGTGTGTAACAAGCTCATTCTTTGGATAATTGATTTTCTTACACAGAGGACACAGTCTGTTCGATATCAAAGTGTTGTTTCGTCTTCCAGAGTCATTTCAACTGGCGCACCCCAGGGTACTGTTTTATCACCAGTGCTTTTTACTCTGTACACAAATGATTGTTCAGGAAGTGATTCAACTTTGTACATTAAATATTCAGATGACTCAGCACTTGTGGATCTCTCCAACTCTGATTCTGTTTACTTCAAGGAGGTTCAAAGATTTGTTGACTGGTGCGATCATAACTATCTTGATCTGAATGTAACAAAAACGAAAGAAAATGTTGATGATGATTTTAGAAAGAATCCAAAAGCTGTACCACCACTTTTTATCAAAGGTGCTGAAGTAGAACGTGTTGAATCATACAAATATTTAGGAACTTTTATAGATAATAAGCTGAATTTTAAATCCCATGTTGAGTATGTCCACAAAAAATGTCAAACCAGATTATATTGTCTTCGCAAGCTGCGATCATTTCATGTGAATACTGACATTCTTCGGACATTTTATTCATGCTTCTTGGAATCTGTTTCAACTTTCTCATTTATGTGTTGGTATGGTGGGTTGACTGTGAAGAGTAGAAATGTGCTTGAGAAAGTGGTGAACGTGGGAGGAAAAATCGTTGGTGAGAGAAAAAAAAGTCTGAGTGAGCTGTACAGGTGTCGTGTTGTTTGTAAAGCGAAGAAGATTGCGTGTGACCAGACCCACGTTCTTGCAAATCAGTATGACCTTCTTCAGTCAGGACGAAGATATCGATCGGTTAAATGCAGAAGTGTCAGATTTAAACAAAGTTTTATTCCCCTGTCCATTGATTTTATGAACCCAGGAGATGTTTAATTGAAATCCAAATTCCTTTAAATGATCTAATCAATGCTATGATGATGATGAAACATGAATCAAAACAAGTTTCTCTTATTCTCAGGCTGAGGTTAGTTGCGCAGTAAGTGCACATTTATTGCAAATATTTTGCCCAATTTTTCATTGTAGATAGTAATCGTTTTGGTAAGCAAACATGAATTCTGTTTAGAGTACGGCCGTAGTAATTGTCTAATGGCTAATTCAATACTAACTTCGATGAAGACTTCATCAACAAACCCAGTTTTTCTTACATTGAGGTTTAGATTAGTCGTGCAGCAACTTCACTTTTTTTTCATTCTTTAAAATTATTCTGACCACTTGTTTTGTTGTAAAAACATTATGAGGACCAATGCCTCAAGCTCACTTTATCTAGTGTTTGTATCATTTCCTGCGCATTTAACAGTCTTACCTTTTATATCCGTGTATTGGCAAGGGGACAATTCTTGAACTACTAAAATAGCTTCAGAGTCAATCGCTCGTAAAGAGATTTCCCGTTTGCCATCTGATCCAAGTGATTTTAGCTTTTGTTTATGTGGACTGTGTACGAATAAGGTGTTTCTTAGCTCAACAAGTTTTACAAGAATTTTTGTTTCTTATTCCATAGCTGTCCCTATAGCAAAATTTTGCAAAATATTTGAATGGAAATATGACAAGAAACAGTAAAGAAACAGATCTTGAGAAACGAACAACACGAGACATTGACGATTTTTTCCTCTTACTTCTCTACAGAAAGAGCAATCCGCACTGCGGTGAATTGACCCAATGAGCTTTCTCCCCGCATGGTCACCGTTGACTGATTGGTCAAGTCTGTGGTCACCATGGTTCCGTGAAACACTGAAGGCATCGAGGACATTATTTCATGGTCAGTGACATCGAAGAGAATGACGCCAGTGTGGGCAGCAAACTTCACAGCCTGCTGCGGATTTTGTTCCCCTTTGAAACACACACACACACACACACACACACACACACACACACACACACACACACACACACACGCACACACACACACACACACACACACACACACACACACACACACACACACACACACAGCGGCGTGTAAACAACCATTGAAATACTTCTTGGAACAACTCATCTGCATTACTCTCATCTTGTCAGATAAAAAGAAGGATACGGTGCTGTTGCTAGTGTAGGGCACCCACAGGCATATGTGTCTCTCCCAGACAAACAGCCATTCGTGACAGACTCCATGTGTGTCTCTCCCAGACAAACATCCATTCGTGACAGACTCCATGTGTGCCTCTCCCAGACAAACAGCCATTTCGTGACAGACACCATGTGTGCCTCTCCCAGACAAACAGCCGTTTCGTGACAGACTCCATGTGTGCCTCTCCCAGACAAACAGCCATTTCGTGACAGACTCCATGTGTGCCTCTCCCAGACAAACAGCCATTTCGTGACAGACTCCATATGTGTCTCTCCCAGACAGCCATTTCGTGACAGACTCCATATGTGTCTCTCCCAGACAGCCATTTCGTGACAGACTCCATATGTGTCTCTCCCAGACAGCCATTTCGTGAAGACTCCATATGTGTCTCTCCCAGACAGCCATTTCGTGACAGACTCCATATGTGTCTCTCCCAGACAGCCATTTCGTGACAGACTCCATATGTGTCTCTCCCAGACAGCCATTTCGTGACAGACTCCATATGTGTCTCTCCCAGACAAACAGCCATTTCGTGACAGACTCCATGTGTGTCTTCCAGACAAACAGCCATTTCGTGACAGACTCCAGACTGTGGAGGAACCCACTATGTAGCTCTCAACAGAAACATGACAATGGCACTACGAAATATTGACGTAGAGCTAAGTTTCTCATCATTCAGGGAGCTACTGAGAAACCCTGCCGGACAATGGACTCATTTTGAGACTGGCGGTGGATTTATGCTTACGCCTACTCCCAATACACCTCTGGTGCCAATGTCAAAAGTAGATGTTTTACTGCAGGCGTTCATTACAAAGAGTTGAAACAGAAAACCTCAGACGTAAGAAGCGCCTGCGGGAAAACTATAGGGCAGCAAAAGGCCAGAATGAAGTGGTGAGTTCGAGCTGCCTGCGATCAGGACACAACATGATTGACCTGCTAGGGTAACACTGACAATAGCCTAAAGGAAGAGACCAAGAAGGTGCCAGTGCGTTTTGGTGACATTAACACAGCTTAAAGAAACTTGTCTACGGCAGAGGAAGAAAGGAGGGGAAAGCGGTATGCCAGTGCCATCTTCTTTTAACAAAAGAGGAAAAGCAGCCCACCTTCGTTCTCTCACAAATACGACGTGTATACCACGCTCATTGCCTCGTGCACAGCACTGAACGAGAGCACAGTCCTTTCACTTCAAAACGAGACCAAACGTGCAAAAAAAAAAAAAAAAAAAAAAAACCTGAAAGAGTTTTCCATTGAAACACCTAAGGTGTGTATTTATGCCATGGTGTAATACTTATGCAAAGTCATGTCATGTCAGTTTTTTGAGCTCACAGTACAGGACGCCAGCAGGTTTCCCAATATTAGACTGGCTGCACAGTACGTACAGTACAGGACGCCAGCAGGTTTCCCAATATTAGACTGGCTGCACAGTACGTCACAGTACACTGGCTGCCAGCAGGTTTCCCAATATTAGACTGGCTGCACAGTACGTCACAGTACAGGACGCCAGCAGGTTTCCCAAATATTAGACTGGCTGCACAGTACGTCACAGTACAGGACGCCAGCAGGTTTCCCAATATTAGACTGGCTGCACAGTACGTCACTACACTTTGCTGGCTAGTGATTTTCTGCTGACAGTAGTGGCTATTCGCGTACGTCACACACTTTGCTGGCTAGTGATTCTGCTGACAGTAATCCGTAACAAATTAATCCATTGATATGTCTGACATCATGGCTTTACAATATTTCACTGAAACTTTCGTCTCTGACAACTTTTATCTAGCTATGAACTATCTTCATGGAAACATATTTCTATCCTGCAGAACGTTCATTGGACAACATTACAGGAAAACCTCATCTGTTTCCAAAACATTGTTTTTTTTTGTTTGTTTGTTTGTTTGTTTTTTTTTTTACAGATTTGCTATCATCTTTTCAATTAAAAGGCGTATGGTGAACGTTTTATCAATACGCCAGAGAATTATAGCCCTTTTATTTTAAGAATCAGTAACATATTCTGTAACATTTTCTGAGACACATTATTACAAGAAGCAGACATTGAAATATTCTGATATCTACATTTCAAACTTGTGAACGTTACAAGTAATACCAATGTTGTTTCGTAGAAAGTTTTCAAAAGTTACAAAAAAAAAAAAAAAACTGGTCAAACAACCCAGTTTATCCGAACAGCTGCAAAACCACGGCCACCCCAAAAGAAAATAGAGCTGCAAAAATTAAAATATGTACGAGTTGTTCGAATAATTTCAAGAGCCAGGTAGATATGAGTGGGAGAGCGCACAAAAATATCTTGTTTGTTAAACAAGACTCAAGGAGCTACAACTGTTTTAGCCTCAGTATG
>JADBJO010000646.1:37500-57500 GCA_016801955.1 Conus betulinus | reverse complement strand
TCAACACTTGGTGTGCCAGTACACACAAATACGTTCAAAATATACAGAGCAGCGAATTTGTTAACTCTTGAGGACCAACGGAAGTTGGCCACCGCAAAGTATGTGACTAGATGTCTTTCAGTTTCTAATTCAGTGACAAATGACATTTTTCTTGACTCAAAACAGGATTTCCCGAAAAGAGCGCAAAACATTTCATATCTTCAACCTATTAGAAACTATACAGATGATCTTTTTAAGAGTTGTGATATTGATATTACATCAATTTCGAGTAGTCCCATAATACCCGTTACTCCTCAATGGGAGCATATTTCTGCTAGATTCGATACAGATTATACAACTCTCAAAAAAGAGGATAACACCAATCTTATATCCGTTGAAGCAAAAGAACATCAAGAAAATAAGTATCCGAATCATTTAAAGATTTTTACAGATGGTTCAGTTCATACACAGGGGCTGGATTTGCTATTCCTGCTTTGAAGATAAGAAAGTCATTTTGTCTAGGAAAAGGTTTTTCTGTATTTACTGCAGAACTATATGCAATTCTTATGGCCTTATCCTTCATAGCTGATATTGATACTGCGATTTATAGCATTTTACTTTATATTGACTCAAAATCTGTTCTTTACAGTCTGCGAAACTGAAATGCAAAAGTTCGAAAGATTTTAATATTTGATGTAAAATACTTAATACATTCAATTATATGTAAAGGTATTAATGTAGAATTCTGCTGGATTCCATCTCACTGTGGTATTTGGGGGAATGAAATGGCTGATAGATCAGCGAAAGAAGGAAGGAGCTATTAGAAAATATCCTGATAGTACACTAAAATTAGAAAAACATGAAATAAATTCGATGTTAGAAAAAGTAGTATAATGACAGAAAAGTTTCTTTCAAAGTAAAAAATATTACCGTTTTCAAGATCTTTGTCTAGTCTCATTTACAAAATTCGATTAAATTCATGGAAGACTAAATTTTCAAAAAATGTAGAATGTGCTTGTGGTCATCCTATATCATCAATTGAACATATTCTTTTTGATTGCCCATCGCTATCCCAGTTATACAACATATCTGGGATAGATGTAGCAAAAATGGGATCTTTAAATGATATAATCTACAGCGAAGAAATGATATAAATTGCATCAATTTTATCCAGCACTATACTTGCAAATTTATTGTAAACATTAAATCATTTATTGTTATTGTATTAATGTTCATATGTAGCCTTTCACACATGAGTGCATATTCACACTAACACACACATGCACACACACTCACACACGCACACACACACACACACACACACACACACGCGTGCGCGCGCCCAACACACACACACACACACACACACACACACACACACACACACACACACACACACCACCACTCTACACACACACACGCACACACATGCATACGCACAGTACACACACACACACACACACACACACACACACACACACACACACACACACACACACACACACACACACACACACACACACACACACACACACACACACACACACACACACACACACACACACACACACACACACACACACACACACAAAACTCTTAAACAGCCCGTTTTATTTATTTATTTTTGTGGACTGGTTTATTTTTTAGTCTAATATCACCATTGTTGTGCACAAACGTTAAATGAAATCAATCAGTCAGTCAACCTCATTCATATGATAGTGTTTACAGAACGATGATTGGTTTTAAACCAACTTATTTTCTTACAACGTTTCTGCTCTACCCTGCGCTGGCTGGCTTTATGTGCCATTGGATTCTGTGTTTGAACCCTAGGTGGTGGGAATACTACAGAATTATACACTGTGGTATATCTCCACTTGATGCCAAGGGAGCACACGAACTCAGTCAGCCGTGTCACACTGATGAGTCCGTATCAGCGGACGAAAGGGCTCTAAACAGGGAATATGGACGGTTCTGTTATCAGACGGACTTTGAAGGATTCTGTATACTGCTCTTGAAGGATTTTAGATTTGTAATCTGACACCCCCTAATTTTTCATTCCGGTTTTCTTTCTCTCTCACGACCCCCCTCCCCCTGCCGTCCTCTTGTTTTCTCTTTTTAATATCTCTCTCGTTCGCTCGTTGTCTGTCTGTCTGTCTGTCTGTCTGTCTCTGTCTCTCTCTCTCTCTCTCTCTCTCTCTCTCTCTCTCTCTCTCTCTCTCTCTCTCTCTCTCTCCTCTCTCTAGAAGAAGAGCTCAAGTACAACAGACTAAACGTTTGTCTCCCAAGTGTGCGTTGCTATCAAAGGATGTGCAGGTATGTACAACCACAATCCAAAGATCAATATGTATATGCACGATCCAAGATTAGCATATACATGCACGATCCACGATTAGTAGTTCAATGCTGGCGTTGGTGGCTGTTAATGACGATGATGAAGGTGGGGTCTGGTCTGCCTCAGAAACGATGACAGAACTGCGCCAAGAGACTCTTCAGCTCCTGTCTAAAACGACGGCCACTGACGCAGTACAACAGGAAGTTGACGGCATGGTTGCTGTACATAACGTTGTCCATACACGCCAGGATTGGCAGGTATCGGGCCCTGGCAGCATTGGTTCGGGGCTGCCAGTAGTACCTCTCACACAGCAGCATGATCACTTTCGGTGACGTCAGCACCAAGAAGGTGAAGGACACTAGTGAAAACATGATGTTGATGTTGGTGCTGCCCATGCCTGTTTTGATGGAGCCATGCCCCTCACTTTTCTTACTGTCTACCTTCCTCGTCGTCCCCTGGGCAGAAGAACCTTTCAGTTCTGTCGTCTTCACTGGTGGGTCATTGGCTCTGACTAAAGTGCTCACATTCCGGTTGTCTGTGAACTGCTTGCTGAATTCACGTGAGAACTTGAGTTGTCTGATGATGAGGAGATTCAAGGTGAGCAGGGCGGCAGAGGGAATGAAACTGTAGACGGAGGCGTCGATAACAGTGTATATCTTCTTCACATAGTCTTCCACACTCCCAGCTGGATACAAACACGTTAAAGGTTCTTCAGCGTTTCCTGTCGGGACCAAACGCCGTAGAATGAAGACTTGTATGTTAAAAGCGAAGGAGAAGATCCCTTATCCCGTGAGGACTTTGAGAGCAGATGTAGGAGTGCACAAGCTCTGAGCTTTGAGTGGGAACTTAACGACAATGAAACGATCCACAGTCATGGCCAGAAGCACCAGGACGTCAAAGTGAATGGTGAAATCGAACAGGAAGGTGTGGAGACCACAGGTCCAGTCACTGCTCATATAGAATACAGTATGACCAAGGTAGTGACTCACGACAACACTCAGGGCTATACCGAGGATGACGGAATCCAGGACAGCAATGGCGGCCATGTAGACACAGGTGGAGGTGGTGTGGAGACTGGTGAAGACGAAAGTCACAAAGCACATTAAGTTGAAGGCAAAGCCCACACTCACCAAGATGGGCACGTAGATTCTGCACATTAGAATGTAAACCGGACAAGTTGAGCATGAATCACAATATTTTTTCTTGTACTTTCAAACTGGATAGCGAACAACCAGGAACAAAAATCACACACACATGGAAAACTGAACATTTTATTACATCCAAAGAAGATGCATTGTGAAGTGGCGTTACATCAACTGAGCTTGGTCTGTCAGGAATGGTGTATGACTGATATAATCCACTTCTCTTTAAACCTATGTATCTTAGCTATATTGCATGTATTTCAACGTTAAGGCACTTGAATAATACTGAACATGTGTAAGTAACCATTTACGATTATGCGTTTTTTGAATACGAACCTGAATATGCTACACAAACAACTTGTTAAATATACGTATTAATGATCCGAAAATGCAACAAAAATGATATTACGGTGATCAAAATCTAACAATTTATCAATCATCAGATATTAGAAATAAAATGTAATGATTTTAAGTTTAGACAAAGAGTAATGTATGACTATTTCGGGAGATTTTTTTTTTTCAAATATTTACAACAGTAGGAATACATTTACTTAAGCCCATTTGCATTACCCCTAAATGTAGTAAAGAGATATGTACAAGTGAATTACAATCGTTTTGAGTCAAAAGAGTGCGTGATTTCTCTTCCTTCCAACAGATTCTAATTAATTCCATTCGAACGTAATCTTCTTACCACAAACGTGGTCCATGTCTTGCCCAGAAAAAGCACATCCGTTTTCAGATAGTGCACATACAACATTCCTTTTCAGCACATGTGCAAACCCCGGAATAAAATACCAAAGCATCATTGCGATGATAACACAATCTGTTGACAGAAGACCAGCAGGGTTAGGAAAAATGGAGGCAATAGCCTTTTGTTACATTGAATTAGCATCCTAAACCTGTTGTCTAAAAACAGGGTGTGACAGCTTTGTTATAACATTTATGAGAACGGTCTTTGGACTGTGACAGCAAGCAGCTTTCGTTTTCAACTGAAGAAATGTACTTCTGACAGAACTGAGGCTTAATTGATGGAAGACATTACCCTATTGCTGGCGAAGGCGCAATAAGAAAACGGTTCTCTATGAACTGGGTCGATAGAAATTAATCTATTAATGAGCAACAGTTATCAATGAATTGGGTCACTAGAGAAGACGTTACTGATGAACACACTGGATATTTCTGAACCCCCTTCAATAGTTCTAAGCAGCTCTGTGAGAACCTTTTTTTCCATCGAAAACGCCGGTTTACTCCCTCGTTCTGTGTAAACATTGCTTAGTATGTTCTTGTGTCACTGAGAAAAAGAAAGATTCAGCCCTCCACACATTGTCTGAACTAATGCAACCATCCCTCATATCTGTTTTTGGTAAAAAGCTGGGCGTTTCTGCAATATTCCGTGTAATGGTGATAATATGGGCATAACCTATTGTTAAGGAAAGATTATGTAATGTTTACAGATGATAACCTTAAACCTTACACAGCTAATCTTAAATAGATGTTAGCTAACCGCAAAAAAAAACAAACAAAACAAACAAACAAAACACACACACACACACACACACACACACACACACACACACACACACACACACACACACACACACACACACACACACACACAAAAAAAAACAAACAAACACAAAGAAAACAAACGTGGACAAACGAATTACAAGACAAAACACGACCCGTTTCGACCTCTTAGGTCTTCTTCAGGCAAGATACAAAACAATTATTACAACGAAAATGACCGAGCAATCACTTACCTTCAATCACTTCAGCGCAAGACAGGCGTTGAAGTGATTGAAGATAAGTGATCATAATGCAAATGATTCACCCGAATTAAGTTGGATTTAGATAGAACATACTCTGGGAAGACAGATCTATTCATTTGCATTTATTCATTTGCTAACATTGCAAGATAGGACTCAACGCCTATCTTGCGCTGATGTGATTGAAGATAAGTGATTGGTCGGTCATTTTCGTTGTAATGATAATTGTTTTGTATCTTGCCTGAAGAAGACCTAAGAGGTCGAAACGCGTCGTGTTTGTCTTGTGATTCGTTTGTCCACGATTTTTTTTGGCGGTTCGCTAACATTTATTTAAGATGTGTTTAGATTTCCGCCTGCAGTCATCTCACTTTGCAACTAGATGTCACACAACTAGTTTTCTTCAGAAAACGTTTTGTCAAAAACATAAAAGAATTTTGCAAAAAAATCTAAAAAAAAAAAGAAATGGAACTCTCAGGTAGATTTTTAAAAATTGATATCTAAGCACTATTCCTTATTAAAACTGGTCAGCATGGTGCATCAAGTGTGGTTCTAACTGAATCCAACTTGATTCAGGTGAAATGCGGAGGATGCGTTGAAATCACATCGAAATTTTAGTCGAACTGCTTTTAAAAGGAATTTAATAACACTGATATCAAACAAGCCTTCATATGGAAGGGTCGGTTGAGACAGAGAGAGAGAGAGAGAGAGAGAGAGAGAGAGAGAGAGAGAGAGAGAGAGAGAGAGAGACTACTACTCATTGGAGTACTCTAATCAAAACTGTCTTGGGTTTGCGTAATGTTAATGAGATCAAGTATCATACAACTTTAAACATACAGCAAGATCAAAATGTAAAGTCAAAATGAAAAAGAAATGAAGAAAGAAAGAAGGTAATGAGCGGCAATGTGTGAGTTCTGTTGGGTGTCTCTTCTTCACCTGTCAATCAGGAGAGCAGTTTTTGCGTCGGCAAATTCACCCAGGGGTTTGTCTGTCACCTGAGGATAAGTGGTGATCGTGTGGTTGGTCTCCAAGGCTTCCATCAAAAGTGAGGACATCAAAGGCATCATCAAAAGCCAGTCGCAAAAGATGACGTCACTTCCGCAAAACGTCTCTCACTGCCCGCCATATTTGTTCCTATACTCTGGAAAGACAGATTTATTCATTTGCATAACAAACGACACCAGTTGGCAGGCTGTCTCGAAAGTATGACAACGGTGAATGGAAGGCATTTTTCTTATTACACACAAATCACAGCAGGTGCCATATCTGTTGATTATCAATACCTGTCACATTACTATTTACAACATCATTTATGGGCGCAGTGACAGCAGTGTTCTTGTTTCATTAATCTCTATATACCAGTAACAGTCTGTTCTTAGTTTAGGACACACAAAAATCAGATACGCAGCACCTGTTCATAATTATCAGTATTTTGGATCCCTTTTTTTGCTATTGTTGAGTGACTTTCTTTTCGAGTCAGTAATATTTCATACCAGACGAGTGCAAATGAAGTTTGAAAAAGAAAAGAAGGAAAGACATCTGAAGTATCGCTTCAGTAGTAGCCTATAGACTATAATCTGTGCAGATCTGTATTGGCCAGGTACAGGCTTGGACACTCAACAGTAAGTTAACAGCTACAAATAAAATACCCTTTCCATCTCTCAGATCTTCTTTCATCATCTCTTCTTGCAATATAGACTGGCATTCTTTTTACTGAGACAGCTCATAATCAGGATGTTGCTGGTGACAGTAAACGTCTGTGAAAGACTGGTGTTAAAGATCTACATGAACGCCGATATTGAGATCAGGAGGATGTTGTTTTCAGGAGATTATTTCCGACTGAAGGAACACAGGCTTTGTTCACGTTCCCTGTTTATCTCCAGAACTGACTTTTGTTAGCTGGAATCTCTCTGAAATACACTGAGAAAAATCAAAAGATAATGAATTGCGCAGCAAGTCTCTCTTGCTGAGTTTGAAGACGAGATCACATCACTCACCTCCCTATTAATCTCAGCAAAAACGTAAAAGAAACTTTTTTAAACATCAACAAAAGCCAATGCTAACTTTCTATAACATAAGAAGAGATCTAAAGAGTACAACAAAACTGGATATCAAAGTAGCACATCAGCAGTATCTCGGCACCACTGTCCTGGAATACAAAGTAGAGATTTACCCAGTCCCGAAGACAGTGGTTGCCAGCCATTGTGATGACAGTAAAGCAATAGGAGGAAGGCAAGAGCAAGACAATCCTTCTTACACCAAAACAGTCAAGAAACAGCGACATAAGACCACAACTAAGCCATATTTAGATGTCTTTCCATCCCAGGAAACAAACTGAAGTAAGTGGACGGTGGAGTGAGTTCAGGAAAGAACCAAACCATTGCAGTCTTAAATCAGGGGCCTGCCGCTGGATCACAGTCATTATACTGCAGCAGATGTATCAAAAAAAAAAAAAAATATAAGCAGAAACAAAAAAAAATCATGGGCTGGCAAACAAAAACAAACAAATTGCAAATCAAGCACGACACGTTTCGACCAATTGGGTCTTCATCAGGAAGCGCAATAAACGTTCAAACAATGAACATTAAGGACGAACTTATCTGTTTACTTATCACCTATCTCTTTAATCTGGGTGTAAAATCTGTCAACAATTTTACGGAAAGATCTCACAAAGAGTGATACTGAAACAATCAGGAACAGAAGTCAACGAGGCACTGAAAACTATCTGTCAGAAAAAATATCTGAAGAAAATCAGTGGCCAGTGAAATGGATAAAGTCCCTGATATTTGCCATGGAAAAAAGCCACCTACAAACTGGTGACGCTACAAAGGAGTCATTTTAATCAGCCGCTCCAGAGAAGTGCCAGCTACTCCTATTGACTAAATTGAAATAAAAAAGCAAAATATTTCTTTTCTGGAAGAATTGTATACAGTTTCAAGCTTCGTTAACGTGATTTGTGGTCAGCTACAGGAAGCCAACATCCAAATATCATTCATTTTCATTTGTACACGAGAAGAATTCAAGCCAATATAGAGAAGATGCTTCTCTGGGTAAAGAGCTCCAGCTGTTCATTGTCCTTTGGAAGAAATCGGCTTGCCTGCATTGGGTACAAGAGTGAACCAGTAACAACCCTCAATACTACATATGGTTATTTTTGTTTCAAGGCAAAATTAGGTACCATTTGTATTTTGTTACTTCTACAGTGATACTTTGTTTTCAAGATGGTATCTATTTTTCATTTTTTGTTTAGTTTCTTCTATCACAGGATAATCTCAATGACCAGGATAATCTCGAAAGTTTTTCCTGATTTGTGACAATGAAAATGGCAGATGTCCCATTATTAAAAAACTCAGACAAATCTCTAGGAACTTGATGATCTACAGTGACGAGACAAATGCATTTTATTCATAGGCTTTAAAACTATTTTTACGTTGTTAGCGAACCGCAAAAAAAGAAAAAAAAGAAAACTTGGACAAACGAATATATCACATGAAAACCTATCATTCAAAATCTATCTCGCGCTGAACTGACTGATGATACGCAAGTGCTCGTTCATTTTCGTTGTCCTAATTGTTTTGTATCTTGCCCGAAGAAGACCCAAGAGGTCGAACGAGTCGTGTTTTGTCTTGTGATTCGTTTGTCCGCTTTTTGGGGGCAGTTCGCTAACATTTATTTAAGATTTGTTTAATTAACGCCTGCAGTCGTTTCACTTTGCAACTAGATCTATTTTACATTGGTGAAACATCAGTTGGCTTTTTCCACAATTATCAGAATGTCCAAGCACGTAATCTTAAGTCAGCCGCTTTAACATATCAGCAATTCCACTTGCTGATATCATCTGGTTTGTCTAGAGTGTTCCTCGCTTGTCGTCTAGTGCAGTCTGCAGTTCCTGACCTGTGTTTTACGCCCATTGTACTGCTATGTCTTTGGCAGCCACACAAGCACACACATATACACACATGAGCACGCGCGCATGCACGCATGTATGCACGCGTACTTGCAAACACACACACACACACAGACACAGACACAGTCACAAACATATACGGTCGCGCGCGCGCACACGCACACACACACATACACTCTCGTAGAGACATAAGACAGACAGGCAGACGGACACACACACACACACACACACACACACACACACACACACACACACACACACACACACACACACACACACACACACAATTATGAACAGAATACCAACGTTTTTCATTCAAAGCAAAGAAGCATAATTAACACACCAAAATACGCGCGCACACACATACACACACAAAGCGCACACACATGCGCGCGTGCGTACTCACGCACATACACATACACATACGGACGCGCGTGCCCGCGCGCACACACACACACAAAAAAAACGCACTTACATAAATACACAAATACACGCATCATCTCAATACGAACACACCCATACCCTCACATACACTCACACTTGCACACTCACACACACACACACACGCCACACACACACACACACACACACACACACACACACACACACACACACACACACACACACACACACACACACACACACACACTCGAGCACTCGTACACACATGCATTCCTCTCATAAACACACACGCATGCACGCACACATACGCGCGCACGCACATACACATCCACGCCCATTCAGGATACGCTTCGGTGCTCGCACCCCGATCCGTCGGTGCGCAACAGCAGGGGCCCAGAAATCCACCAGTCGGACATCGACACAAGTTTGGAGCAAGCTATAGACAAAAAGTATTTCGGAAGGATGTGTTCCATCAAACGGATGATGTAAGTGTGCTGCTGTGTGAATCAGACGACGACCTTCAAGAATTCCTGCGATCCGTGTTCGGAAGACGATCGCTTTTTCTGGTTTAACAACCAGGAAGAAAGACACATGTCATAAGAGGAATGTCTTAAATTGTCCTGCATTTGGAAAGGAAGACGCATCGGCAACACGAAGCATGCAGAGACCCAAGCATGTGCTGCACGCTGTCCACGGACTGATCCAGTTTTACCTGGGGTGACCGTCGTCTACAGAACTGACAGTGAACACCAGTGACATTTTCTCGTTCATGATTTCATCACGTAAAGTAAAGTAAAAAACAGGATATTGCTGTGGTTTCCATGTTAATAAAATCGAAATTGAGTCGCGTTTTGTTATTGTACATCCCGCCGATTTGCTTAAAGGGCTTTTACAGCCTAACAGCATTAAACTTCGTTCATTCGTTCGTTTGTCCAAAACATCAAAGCAATAAGCCTAGAGGAGATAATTTCTACACTACACACAACACACACACACACACACACACACACACACACACACACACACACACACACACACACACTGAGAGCCCATATATACCGGAATCAGAAAAACACAATTCTGTGTGACTACATGTATATCCAATACATGGTAGTCAAGGGTCATTAAAGTATGGAACTGGCTGACATATTACTCGTAAGAGTCGAACAGCTTATGGGTGTATATGGATTGGGGAAGGGGAGAAGAGGGAGGAAGATGGGGGGGGGGGGGGGGGGGGGGGGGGGGGGGGAAAAAAGCCTTGCTCTACGTGCAAATTAGACGCCGAACCATACTGATATGGAATATGCCTTGAATAAGATTTTAACGTTTCAAAAATCGCGAATTGGTTCTAAAAAAAAAAAAAAACAAACAAAACCTGTTAGGGGGGAGGGAGGCATCGAGGAGAGGGTGGGGCGGTGGAAGAATTAAAAATATCTTCCAAGTGGATGAGATTTAATAAGAGTAACAGCCAACATTGCCAGGCTCCAGCCGTTCTCATAACTGGGATTAAAAAACACTTGACAAAGTCAACGGAAGCTTGAAGGACTTCATCTTATCATGAAGAGGCTGAAAGTGATTTTTTGTACTAGTACAGTCAAATAAAAAATGAGGGATATCGAGAGTCTGACCACATGCACAAGCAGGTGCCGGTTTTAAATACCTACCTAACCAACCATTAACCCGCAGCCTATGTACAAGGTTACGATTTGGGATTGGCCCTGGAGGATTACAGCATTTGCTTTGGTTTTTCGTCATATCCCATCTGTGCTTCCGAGCTGAATCTTCAAGATATTGTATCTGTCTTATGTTCCAGATTGAACTTGTCAGAATGTGGATAGCTTCAGAGATGAAGAAAGAAGGATATCACAATTCAAACATCAGATTTATTTCTTGCAGCTTCCTTAGCATAAAAGTCAGCTAAATCATTGCCACGTAAACTAGTGCCCTGGGAACCCATAACAGAGTTACATCGATACCCCGGGTTATTAACTGATGAATGAGAAATAAGATCTCACACACCAAGTCTGAACGACTAGATTTTGATTGACAATGTAAAGCCGTAAGCGCTGATTTTGAGTCCGATAGTATAAGTATTTGTCTATGTATAACGGGCATGTCAAGTATAAAATCTAGCTTTTTCAAAATAGCAAATAACTCTGCTGTAAATATAGAACATCCTTTCGTAATATGGAATTTCTTTCTGATGCTAAGCGCTGGTATTACAAAGGAAGCCCCAACATCGGAAGAATCTAAAACAGAACCATCCGTGAAAATGTGTAGATGGGAATCGTATTTCCTGTCTATCAAGTCTTTGGCATAGGATGATAGTAACAGAGGATTATCTTTTTTATTTAAATCTCCGTAAGAGTAGATTATTTCAGCCTGCTCTGACAACCACGAAGGGTATGAACAACATGGAACTGGGGCATACCATCAAGAGACAGGTTGCAGTTCTGAAACAATGGGGAAACATAATCACCTAGGGACATGTATACCGATTTGTTACGGATCTCTCTTGAAATATACGTGCTGCCATCCAGTTCAGTCATTACTGAATTTGGGATGGTTCTAGCCCTCACTGTAAAATTACAGGCGCAACTTAGCCTGTGTTCATTTAAGGGTAACACACCAGCCTCCTTGTACGTCAAATCAATTGAAGCCCATCGGGGAAGTCCTAATGCAATTTTAAAGGCTAACGAGTCAATACTGGTAAGCTTGTGTAAATCTGTCTTTCCAGCTGTAAAAAAAACTTCTTGGCCATATGACAGAATTGAACGAACTAACCCTGAGGCGACATAGACGAGATTAGATCCCCAGTTAATCAAGGTATGGCAGAAAGAACACGTAATAAACCAATTTTTTTCCTAGCCTTTTCTACAAGGAAATTAATATGTTTACTCCAAAAAAAAAGTTATAGTGGAAGATTACTCCGAGAAACTTAACTTGTTTGCTTGGGTATATCAAATTATTATCAACCCTTATAGAGATAGCTTCTCTGCCTTCAAACGCAATGTTTTCTTTGTAAAGACAACAAAGACAGTTTTGTGAGCAGATAAACCAAACCCATTTGATTTCATGTAATGAAAAATATTGTCAACTATTTCCTGATACTGTTCAATGATTTTCTTTCTTTTGGTTTGTTGTTTTTGAAAAAATTGCAGTTTACATTTCTCCACAGAGCAATATCATCTGCATATAGAGCTAATGTGGCACCTTTTGTATTAACCTGTTTAATATCGTAAAGCATTAGCGAGAAAAGTGTTGGAGCGATTACACTTCCTTGGGGAACACCCATGTTAATAGTCTTAGAAGTTGATAAAGCTCCATGTAGATTGACTTGGATATTCTGTCCGATAAGAAAGCTTTTAGAAATTGGAAAAAAAAAAAAAACGACCTCGTATTCCTACTTCATGTGCTTTGAACAACAATTTAGAATGCCATACTGAATCGTAGGCTCTATGAACATCAAAGAACGTTGCAAGGGTCGAATAACGCTTGGCAAGAGCTTTTTTCACATTTGAGGATAAGTGGACAATGTGGTCTGTGACTCCTCTACCTTTCCTAAAACCAGCCTGGAATAAAGGCAAGACTCCATTTTTTTCAAGGAAATGTTCTATTCTGTTTTTCATGATTCTTTCAAAAAGTTTTCCAATGTGAGGTGTTAAAGAAATAGGTCGAAAACTAGAGGGAAGAGTTTTAGGTTTTCCTTGTTTAAGGATTGGGATGACAGTAGCTTTTTTTTCCAATCTGTAGGGAGCATTCCAGTATTCCAGCAAATCTGAAAGAACTCCAACAACTTTGATAACAGACTCTCAGGAAAATGCTTAATCATGTTATAGGAAATAGGATCCGAACCAGTGGATATCTTACCGGTTTTACACGTTTAAGTGCGAAACAGAGTTCATGCATTGTTAAGTTTGTGTTTATATATATAAAGTGTTACTTTCTATATTAGTCTGCTCAATGTTTTGGAATTTATCCTCAAACTCCTTTCTACGAATTTGTTCAGATTGAGATAAACACTCAGTCTGACTCATTGAAGCAAAAGTTTCTGCTAATAATTCAGCCTTTTCTTTGTTAGTTCTATAAATTTTATCATTAACATGCAGAGCAGGCTGAGGGAGATGAAATGTACCCTTGATTTTTTTTTTCTTTCTTTCCATAATTTAGAAACGTCATGTGGATGTTTAGAGCAAGTCATGATCAAATTACCATAATACTGTTTTTTTTTTTTTTTTTTGAGAGCTACTGTTCTGTTACTATAGTTATTAGCAATTTTGTATTTACAGTGGAGTTCGTTTACTACTTGGGGTGGCTGTGAATGACGACTATATTCATCCAGTTTTGAAATGCCTCTGTTTTCATTTTTACGGCCAACTCACATGAGGAGTTCCACCAAGGGTTTGAGGCTCTCTTTTGGATGGTCTTTAAACTTAATCTTTGGAATGGCACGATCTGCTGCTCTCAGAATAAGATTTCGTAAATCTACATAATTGTTTTCAAGATCTTCTACTGATTCTATGTTATGATTAAAATTGAGCTTAAGAACCAGTAATTAGAGTCTGGGCAAAAAGGTCCCAGTTGGCTTTATCTTCGTTGTATTTTGTATGTCCGAGGGTATGCTCAGTTCTCTCTGGACACACTAAGATCTGAACTTCAACAGGAAGATGGTCACTACCCAGTGGTGACTGAATGACATTCCACGTGCAAAGTGGAAAAATACCCGGAGTTACTAAGGACAAATCAATTGATGAATTTTTCTGATCAGAACGATCAGCAATTCTGGTGATAGACCCGTCATTCAGTATCGTTAGATTAGCATTTACTATAGTGTTGGCGAGATATTCATTATTGTTTGTGATATTTTTTAGAGTTTTCGGACCATAGAGCATGATGGGAATTGAAATCACCCAGAATAATCCACTCTTTGTTTGAATCTAAATCAAACAACCAGTCGGCTTCCTTCTTCTTGGACACACATCTGGGTAATAACAGTTCACAACTTGTAAACTTTGGCCCTTGATTCACTGCTATACAGCAGGAATATAAGCGTTTGTCAGTCGCGTTACAGGGTGTTTTTAACAGGTTGGTACAAAATGTGCACGACACATATATATGGCAGTTTTTGTTTTAGTATTTTTCTTCACTGCATTAGTCACTGGAGGAAAATAGTATCCCGGGAGTTTTGGTAAATCATTTTTATGACAATTCAGAGACTGCAGTGCAAGGACATCAAAACTATGGTCTTCCAAAAACTGAATAAGGTAGTCAATGTTACATTTGCTTCTGCAGTTCCATTGTAAAAACTTAAGACGATCTATGACTGGACTGTCCATGCTGTCTTTTGAACTGGTTGTCCGCATTACAAGGGAAGGAAGAATAATAACAAAACAGAAACAGGCGGATTTTTGCAAAAGAACACAAAGAAAGAGCTTTCATTTTGTAAAAGTTCATAACACATTGGCATGACACTTTGAAATAATTCTTTTGAATTCCAAAACAGAAGATGTAAGCAGGTCCGTCACGTTTTTCATAATACTGATGAATTTAACTGAAAGGGTTTCCATGAACACAACAATACTATTGAGATCAAAATTAGAAGGAGATGCTTGCTGAAGGTTCATTTTGAGAAGCATTTTTTATTCCCCATTCACCCACTCAAGCACATACTATTAGTTAGGCAGAATGATCTACCACTACAGATATGAATGCTTAACACCCCCGTATTTCTACTACAATCTAGGACATAAGAGCAAGCTTTGTTTATAATTCAATATTTTTTGCAGTCATTGCAACACCAAGCTGCTCTGTAAGTTGCTGGAATGGTGCTCGGTACTTATCCTTGGAATTTATTGGTTATTTTAATTTAGTCCCTTGCGTATTTATTCCAAGAACTGGCCCTGAGCACTTGTGTCTTAAGAGGATATCTTTTTATATTTTCTACTTTTCACAAGAAAATGTAGCTTGCTTTGCTCTTTTATGATTTTCTTTTGTTTCTTAGGTGACAGGTTTGGTTGTTTTTTTGAAAACTCAACAAACATACTACGGTATTGCACACCAGCCTTTTTCTGGGATAGCATTCTTCTTAAAACCGAAAAGGCAGTGGAGTCAAATTACCACTTTCCGCGGCCACTGAGGAGAAACAATCAGGTTTCGAAATACCGGTATATGACCAGGAGTTATATGTTAGTGAGCTTCCTCCCCGTTGGAGATGTCTCCTCCTTTGGAGACTATAAGCTTGCTGAAGGTTCATTTTGAGAAGCATGTTTTTATTCCCCATTCACCCACTCAAGCACATACTATTAGTTAGGCAGAATGATCTACCATTACAGATATGAATGCTTATCACCCCCCCTATTTCTACTACAATCTAGGACATAAGAGCAATCTTTGTTTTTATATATATATATATATATATATATATATATATATATAAATGACAAATTCTGTCTCTGTGTGTACACTATAGATTAAAAAAACGGCTCAACCGATTGTAATGAAACTTGGAAGGTACGTCGGTTGTAACCCGAGGATGGTTTTTGGGCTAATCTCTACAGGACTACTTCTCGAAAATTAGAACCGTTGTTTGGCAGTTTAAAAAACATTATTTATAACAGTTAAAAACCGTTAAAAACACCAAACCCTATAAAAAGTCTTTAAAACCCGATCTTCTTGAAACTTGGCAGGTACATACATTTTTGTGACCTGAGGATGGTTTGGGGCTAATCTCTAAAACCAAAAAAAAAAAACCGTTAAAAAACCGTTAAAAAAACTGTTATAACGGTTTCAAAGACATCTGTTTCCTCTGCTTTTCTTCAAATAGCCGTTGTGACATTACACAGGTACATGCTACTTCTCGAAAATTAGAACTGTTATTTGGCAGTTAAAAAACGTTATTTATAACAGTTAAAAACCGTTGAAAACACCAAACCCTGTAAAAAACTTTAAAAACCCGATCTACTGGGGTTGGCGGCCACGACAGTCATCGGATCGCCACCAAACTTGATATAAGCCTATAGGAACATCTAGCAGGTAACACTGAGTCATTAGATAGTCATTTTGACCATTAAATTTGACCGTTAAAAACCGTTTATTTTCAAAATTTAGGCTGTTTTTGATGAAATTCGGTATACATGTGCAGTTTTAAATGCCGAAAATGATATACAACTTTTTTTACAAACCGACATTTAAAATTGACCGTTAAAAAAACGTTATTTTATAAATTTAGAGTATTCTTGAAGAAATTCGGTATACATGTGCAGTTTTAAAACGCTTAACAGTGATGTACAATTTTCAAGATCCGAAACTTAACATTGACCATTAAAAACGTTATTTTCTGAATTTCTAAATTTACACCGTTCTTGATGAAATTCCGTATGCACGTACAGTTTTAAGCGCTGAACAATGTTACGCAAATTTTAGGAACCAAAACTTAACATTGACCGTTAAAAACCGTTATTTTCTAGATTTACACTGTTATTGATAAAATTCGGTATGCGTATGTCCAGTAACGGTAAGTAATTTTGCAACATGGATGGGACAGGGTAGGGGGATGAAAAGGGAAGAGTGAGAGGGGCCAGAAAAAAATGATTGTAAAGTGCAAAGCCTGAAACACTATTTTTACATTAGACACAGACCCGTTGATTAACTCAAGCAAAACCTAGATAAGTACTTCTTCACAAAGTCTATTCCTACAAAATTAAGGGCAAGAAGAAGAATGGGAATGGGAACAGTGAGTGCAGGTGGAAAATCGAGCGAGAGAGAAGCATCTCGACGTGCTAGGGAAGATCCAGACGAAAGGGGCCAGAGGCAGGAGGAAAACAATAGAATGTATAGAGAGAGAGAGAGAGAGAGAGAGAGAGAGAGAGAGAGAGACAGACAGACAGACAGACAGACACAGACATACAGAGACAGACAGAGACAGAGAGAGAATGTGTATTTGTGTGGACAGAGGGGGTGGGAGATGTATGTAGGGGGGGGGGGGGGGGGGGGGGGGGATAATTATAAATCAAACAATTAATACATGTTTGCCGTCATGTGAGTTTCGCAAAGATGTTCATATCCCGGGTAACGCCGGGTGCCCCTACTAGTATATGTATATATGTTACAGTCATTGCAGCACCAAGTTGTTCTCTAAGTTGTTGGAATGGAATTTATTAGTTAATTACACACACACACACACACACACACACACACACCACACACACACACAGTGCACTGTATGTATTTGAGTGTCCAATTTGTACTTTTGAAAGATGTGCTCAGTACGAGCTTCATCAGCCTATAGTGAATACGTCTTGTCAGTACATTGTCAGAACACCTAACTACAGATATAACAGCAAAGAGATAGTATTATAAGAAACAGACAGTATCACTGTATCTGCTTATATATATATATATATATATATATATATATATATATATATATATATATATATATACAAGTAGAATTTTCCGTTGCCCGCACCGCACCACAACCAAACAATGAGAACAGGCAGACTAAAAATATACAGGTAAAAACAAGTTCTGCATTTTCTCCACACCAGGCTAAAATCAAACATTAAAACTCGAGCTTTCGCCCACAGGCTTCATCAGGATATTGTGATCAGTTAGAAAAACAGAGTCAAGGAAAAAACAGTTCAGTGTTGAGCAGACATTCACTTCCTCCTCTAGATATCTTACATATCATTCACGTGCAAACAAAAACACAAACCCAACGCAAGATGAGAGAGAGAGAGAGAGAGAGAGAGAGAGAGAGAGAGAGAGAGAGAGAGAGAGGGGAAGATAGGGGGGGAAAGGGAGGGGGTTGGCGGTGATGGTCGTGAACAACCAGCAGAAATATAATGAATGGATGGAAAGCTGAAGGGGGGGGGGGGGGGGGATGATCTAGAGATGGAGGGTAGAGGGGGGATGGAAGGAAGGAAGAAAAGAAAGGGGGGGAGGGAATATATATATATATATATATATATATATATATAATCTGTTAAAACATTGATTAAAATGTAAGTGCTTACTTACATTTTAATCAATGTTTTAACAGATGCCGCTCCCAACCCGGTTTGAGCACTTTTAAAAAATTATTGTTGGTTAGCAACACAACTATTATATATATATATATATATATATATATATATATATATATATATATATATATATATATTTAAGGCAATTCTGTCTGTCTGTTTGTATGTATGTTTGTTTCTCCGCCGTGCCTAAACCGCTGGATGGATCTTTACCATATTTGACAAGCATCTTCACTTAACCGATAAAAAGTCTTGACGGGGCCCAATTTTCAAAAAAGGGGGTACTTAAAAATAAATAAACAAATAAACATTTCTACCCTTGCGCCAACAGGGATTCACGCTGAATGAAGTTGTCACACACACACACACGCGGAGCACGAAGGGACAGTAGGGCGGGAAGGGGGTAGAGAATGGGAGCGGGATGATGACTGACGGGAGCGGGACAACGGGGCAGAAAGACAAAGGCGGGCTGCAAACTTACACAGTGAGACTGAAGAGAGGAAACACAGGAGCGCCTTGCAGCCACGGATTCACGCTGAATGACGTTGTCACACACAAATGACGTCTTGGAAAAAAAAACAATGACGTAATTACTAACAATGACGTATCAATGGAGCAGAAAGAGACACGCTCCAGAAGGAAATACAAAAAATGTAGTCCATCCAGCCGCTTTGAAGTAGACAATAGGAACAAAGCAAACAGGGCTTGCTGTGCCTCCTGCCAGCCACTTGCTGGACCACCTGCCAGATCACTTGCTTGGACGCTTGCTGGACCGCTTAAAAGACCACTTGCTGGGACGCTTAAAAGACCACTTGCTGGGACGCTTAAAAGACCACTTGCTGGACCGCTTAAAAGACCACTTGCTGGGACGCTTTATGAGACAAGAGCGGGAGAATGGGGCAGGAGCAGGTACAAGCTACATCAACGCGGGTAAGCTAGTATATATATAACACAACCAAACAATGAGAACAGGCAAAAAACAAGTTCCGCATTTTCTCCAACAAGGCTAAAATCAAACATTAAAACTCGAGCTTTCGCCCACAGGCTTCATCAGGATATCGTACAATACTAACTGTATGCATATACAGTCAGCAGAGATGGCTTGTGGAAGATCATGGAGAAATGTGGCTGTCCCAGCAGGTTCATTACGATCGTCCGACGTTCCACGACGACATGATGGTGAAAGTACTGGATGATGGAGACGAGTCAGACGCCTTTCCGGTGACCAACGGCGTAAAGCAAAAGTTGCATTCTCGCCCCTACACTCTTCAACATGGTCTTCTCCACCATGCTGACTGATGCCTTCCATGACTGCCAAGCTGGTATACACGTCACATACAGAACTGACGGTGAGCTGTTCAACCTCAGGCGACTGCAGGCTGTTACAAAGGTGAAAGAGACCGTTATCAGGGACTTCTTGTTTGCTGATAACTGCGCCCTCAATGCCAGCAC
>JADBJO010000646.1:10000-32500 GCA_016801955.1 Conus betulinus | reverse complement strand
CAAACATTTCCAGCACGTTTATACATGTTTCAAATGACTTTTTGACGCCTGCTTAAAGAAATTCCGTATCATCTGCATATCTATAACTATTCCACGTCTATTTACATTTTCCCCGATCATCACACACACACACACACACACACACACACACACACACACACACACACACACACACACACACACACACACACACACACATATTCATCCATCCATACATACATATACATATATATACATGTACATATGTAAGGTTCTGTATTATATTCAAAGGGGCTGTTTTTAGGCGGTGTAACAGTTTTAGGGCTATAATCATACTTGTACCCGTATAATGTACAATGTAATAATCATTCATAATTCATTCTGAGCCTGCTTACATCGGTGTATATGGGTGCCATTTGGAAACGAAATCGTTGTATACATTTTTTTTTCGAGCAATGCATTTTTTAGTTTCATATCTGTATTTCAGCTAATAAGAAAAACTTGCAATCTGGGTGATTTCTGTTCTGTTCTACATTGATATAAATAGTGTTTTGCAAATAATACAATAAAATAAAATACACGGTCTATATGTATATCTTTATCAAATCCAAATATGGCTAATGGTTCAGTTATCTGCACATTAAATGCACACATACATTGTTCATTCATCAAAACCACCAGCGTTTCCCAAAAAACGTTGTATGACCATACAATACCAAAACACATGTGTGATGCTGTTCTTAACAGAGGTACAGAAAGTACAAACAACGCAGTTCAATATACCCATTTTTTTTCCAGCACAACATTAGTACCAAGACATCTGTGTATTATTCGTAACTGTAATCATTTCATTTTTATGCCAGAAATTTTACTCAGATAAAGAAAACCATTTTCCCAGTCATTTTCAACGTTCAATTTTATATCCCATTTTTGGGTGTGTATGATTATCTATAAAAATGTCATAATATAATCTTGACCCTTTACAACTGATGTTAACTTTCTGTAACATACATGCATATTTAAACATTCATTAGTATTTTCAACTTTGATTTTTTTTTTCTGTATATATTCAATTATAGCTGCTATAATACCAGAAAAAGTGACAAAATTAATGTTTACATGATACTTTTGTTTAAATTGTTCGCATGAAAAAACTGGCCATTTCAAGCAAAAAAGAGTAATGCAATATATGCCCTTGTTGATCCATGCTTTTCCCCCAAAATAGTCTTTTTTTTCCCAACTTGTATTCTGTTTATATAAGAGACTGGTTCCGCAAGGAGTCCATAAGAAGTTTTACAGTTTATTTTGTAGAAAAATTGTTTGTACGCCATAAATACCTTTGTCCAAGACACATTTGATTTACAGAAGGAAGAAAGTATTTCTGGTCCATATTTCTCAATATCGCTTAAAAGTGAAAGTTAGATGTCGTAATAGTTTTCCATTTGTGGCGTATAGTCTGAACTTTTTGCAGCCATGTCAATTTAAGGAAAGAAGCAAACGTTTTTAATTCTGGTAGTCCAAGACCACCGTTTTGGATACTTTTGTGAGCAGTTTTTCTATTTATTTTGTCTGGCTTTTTATTCCACACAAATTTGTAACAGTAATTTTGTAAAGTCTGAAAAAAATGTCAGGTGGGTTAGGTAGTAATATCCACAAATGGATGAGTTTTTGAAAAAAATAAGCGATTTTAAAAACTGCCCCTCTGCCCAAAGTTGTCTTCTCACCCAAATCTTGAACAAATGTTTCACGTCCACTATTTTTTTCAGAACAATTAATATCTGCACAGTTTTGCAAATCGTTGGTAAACCAGATTCCAAGAATTTTACATTTTTGTGGGTTCCACTCCATACCTTAATGGTCCATGTAACGAACAGCAGAATTTTTACAGCTCCCCAACCAAACAGCGCTAGTTTTTCCAGGATTCATATATAACCCCGATATACGACCAAACACTTCCAGTACGTTTATACATGTTTCAAATGATTTTTTTTTGTCGCCTGCTTAAAGAAATTCTGTGTCATCTGCATACTGAGAAAGCTTATGCTCGACTGTATCTATAACTCTTCTACGTCTGTTTACATTTTCCCGAATCATTAATGCTAGAATTGCAACACATACTAGGAATAAATATGGCGATAGTGGATCACCTTGTTTGCCTCTGCGGTCTATCTCAAACCACCACGATGACCCTATTTCATATACAACATTTAACAATGAGATTGGTCTCCAGTTCTTCACAAAGTGTCTTGGTTTATCTCCCTTTGGCATACATACAATTAGTCCCTGTCTTTGAAACACAAGAAAGCTCCCCCTTCTAAATCCGGCATTTAAGCTCTGACAACAACAAAACCCCCTATTCTGCTAAAAAAAAAAAAAAAAAAAAGAAAAAAAAATTCTGTTGTGAAGCCATCAGTGCCATGACTTTTGTTGTTTTTCATGTTCTTTAATGCTATACATGTCTCCTCCAGTGTGATATCACCATCAAAATTATTTGCTTCGTCACGGTCTAAATGTAGAATATTTACAATGGGTTCATCTAAATCACAGTCGTCAACTTCACATTTTTTGTACAGTGATTCATAAAATCCTGAACCTCGTGAAGAATCTCTGTTTGGTCATTTAGAATATTGCCATGGTTATCTATTAATCTAGTCATACTCTTACTTATTAAAATGTCTTTTCAAGGTTACAGGTTACAGAAATAGTTCGTCACTTTTTTTCCCCTTCAGCTATCCACCTAGCCCTCGATCTTAAAAGTACCCCTTCTATTCTTTTCTCTCGAATAACCTTTAGCCTTTCCTGCTTTAACTCTAAAGCTTTGACCTCTCTTCGCCTTTTGTCTCTTTTCTTTCGAGCCGTTGTATGTCTTGCTGTATTTTTACGTTCCTCTTCATTCGTGGTTTTCTTCTTCGTAGTTGCGTATGAAATAGTTTTGGATCTAAGCTTCATCAGTTAAAAAAAAATCTAGAAAGAAATCATCAGAAATAATAAACTGTAATTTAGTCAGAGGAATCGTGTGTACTGCTTCTCTTGCATATGGGCTTACAGCATATTCTTGTTTGACATTCTCAATTTCTTTGTTAATTTCGTCCAGATAGTCCTTGTCCTTTAATAATAACGAGTTAAATTTCCAAAAAAGTGTTATTCTTAATTCTTTTTTTTTTTTTACCAAACCGTAACCTTAATGCAATCATGGAGTGGTCTGTTCTATACCCACATTCAATGTCTACATCATCAACAAAGGAAACAACGTGATCTGATGTGAGGAAGAAATCCAACCGTGCTTGCTGGAAAGGATGATTCCTTCTCCAGGTATGTCTGTGACAATCCTGATTTAAGTCCCTCCAAATGTCATTTAATTCTAAATCGTTTATCATGTTGTCTACTGCTTCTCTCGCTTTGGGATTATTAACCCTTTTTATAATTACAGTAGTCTCTCGTGGGGTCCAAAACTAAGTTAAAGTCTCCTCCTATTACAACATTACTTATAGCTAAGTTACTGATTTGTTGATTTAAGGTAATATAAAATTCTGGGTCATCTCGTGTTGTTTAATTTAATTTCTGCAAAGACCATGAACCTATTCCCATCATCGCCCTTGTGAACATTTTTAATTTTAGTTTCAAAGTTGTCATTGAAAAGTATTGCCACACCTCGTGCATAAGAAGCACGAGTAGAGAAATATCCTAGGTACCCCCATTCAGATTGTATATAGCGTTCCATTTTTTTTCTTCGAAATGTGTATCCTGCAGAAAATAAATTGAACATTTTTTGCATATTAAGTAATAGAATGCATCTCTTCTTTTCTGTTGCCATTCAGCCACTGACAATTGACTGAGACAACTGAGACTGTGCTATCCATGTTGTTCAATGCGCACAATTTGTAAAACTATGAAAAAGCCACCAACCGGATACTTAGATGAAAATACCATAATATTACATAATATCTACAGACCCAAAATATTACATAATAACTACAGAACCTGCTTGACCTCATAACAAAATAGTAAAGAGACATAGAGTATGAATATGAACCCAGAACGTGCAAAAAAACATGTAAAATATCACAAATACATGTAAACGAAACAAGCTTGTCAAAGCAAAAGTAATACTAAAAAGACTTCCATTTCTGTACCATTCTGTTCGTATGACAGTTACCACCAGTGGCCAAGAGGCGATCAGGCCACCGTCTTTTGTCTTCCCAACGGGACATAACGTGCACCACCCCATACACAGGTTCTGTCACCTTCTCCACACCCACTCTGTCCTTGTCAAGAAGCACGCACCACGGCAGAACGTGTCCTCTAGGACATTTGGAGCCACCAGCCTCTGAGGAAGAAGATCTGACCGACGCCACCGACCTGCAGGACAAGCTGCGTGTACTTGTGAATGCTCTGCACATGACTCATACATCATCCTGAGACCTAGTCTTCAAGTTCATCATCCTGAGAGCTAGTCTTCTGGTACATCATTCTGAGAGCTAGTCTTCTGGTACATCATCCTAAGAACTAGTCTGCTGGTACATTATCCTAACAAGTCTCCTGGTACATCATCATCAGAGCTAGTCTTCAAGTCCATTATCCTGAGAGCTAGTCTTCTGGTACATGGTTCTGAGAGCTAGTTTCTAGTACATCGTCCTGGATGCCAGTCTTCTAGAACTTCCTCCTGAGAACTATTCTTCTGGGGCATCTTTTGAGGCATACATGCGTGCAGGCACGCGAATGTGTCCGTCTGCATCTACGCGTGCAAAGCACAAACGTTTTCAGACAAGCATTCACACACACACACACACACACACACACACACACACACACACACACACACACACACATACACACACACGCTCGCGCGCGCGCGCACACACACACACACACACGCGCGCGCGCACGCACACACACACACACATATGCACGCACGCACGCACAACCTCACACACAGACACACAGGCACGCACACACACTCACACACACATAATTACACACATACACACATGCTGACACACACACACACACATACACAGACACACGCACACACACGCACGTGCACGCTCGACGCACACACACGCGTATGCTCGCACATGCATACACAAACGTGCGTGCGTACACAACACACACACACACACACATGCACACACACACACACACACACACACACACACACACACACACACACACACACACACACACACACACACACACACACACACACAAACTCACACACACACACACACACACACACACACACACACACACACACACACACACACACACACACACACACACGCGTGCGCCCCTGTAGTCACAGTGCCCACAATGTTAGCCATGGACCAACTGAAGGCCTGGCCAGTACGTTGGGTCACTGCTCGGATGAGGCATCTGCTAACTCTTGTCCGTGAAGTCTTCTTCCCACAGCTGTCCTATTATCTTACTCTCTTCTTTACTCATCAAACTGCATGTGCTGGGCACTGGAGGTCTCATGCGGAAGGAGATGTGGTGTAGAGTATCTGGTCGGCCCCCTTAGAGTGTGTCAGGAGTACAGGACCGGAACACTTGTCTGAGTGGGGTTTCGTCTCTGAAGACCTTCTGCTGTCAAACTCTCCCTGGAGTTTCTCCCTGCTATCCAGTCTGCAGACAATGTCGCCTCTTTGAGGAAATCAGAACGGAAGCAGACTCTTTGACAACACGATTTGATTAGGATACCGGTGATTAGTTTTTTTTTTTTTGCTTTTACGTGTCTCAGCGTGTAATAGCACTTTCAGAAAAAAATATTACTTTGAAGAACGCACACGCAAGCATGCACTCACGCACGCGTCATGCGCAATCACAAATGCACGCACACACATACTCGCGCTTTTGGCTCCCCCCAGCTTCTAGTTTGTTCAACATCTTATTGTTTGGTCAAACAGTGCGAGGTTGTTTCTCTCAGGAGATCCAATTGAAGGCTGTTCTTCTGCGCAAAGGTTTGTCAACAGCAGAATTGACCACTCTGTCAGTTGACAAATGTTGACCTCCCTTGCATCCTTAGACGGATTCTCAAGCACAGGCTCAAGATACTCCCCCCCCCCCCCCCCCCCGCCCACCGCACACTCAGCTCCTACTATTCAAATTCTTTAAATAAATACGGATTTTAGTGTTTAAGCAATTTATTTCCTTTACAGCGTTTTTTCCAGTGTTATTATTTTTTACGCTTCACCTGCTGCTTTTTATGTGCCATTGGATTCTGGTTTTGAACCCTTGGTGGTGGAAATACCACAGAATTATAGGCTGTGGTAAATCTCCACTCGATGCCAAGGGAGCACGAATTCAGCCAGCCGTGTCTCACTGATGAGTCCGTATCAGCGGACGAAAGGCTCTGAGCAGGAAATATGAATGACTGTTATCAGACGGACTTTGAAGGATCCTGTCTGCTACTCTTGAAGGATTTTAGATTTATAATCTGACACCCTAATTTTTCATTCCCGTTTTCTTTCTTTCGCGACCACCCTCCCTCACCCCCCTCTTGATTTTCTCTCTCCTTTTTTTTTTTTTTTTATCTTTGCCAGTTTTCCGTTTGTCTGTCTCTGTTCCTCTCTCTCTCTCTCTCTCTCTCTCTCTCTCTCTCTCTCTCTCTCTCTCTCTCTCTCGCGCTTTACTTGAGTAGAAGAGCTCAAGCACAACAGACAAAATGTTTGACTCCCAAGTGTGCGTTGCTATGATAGGATGTGTAGGTGTGTACAACCACAATCCAAGATCAGTATATATGCATGCATGATCCAAGATCAGTATATACATGCATGATCCAAGATTACCTGTACCATGCGGGCGTTGGCGGCTGTTACTGACGATGATGATGGTGAGTTTTGTTTACCTTAGACACGATGACAGAACTGCGCCAAGAGACTCTTCAGCTCCTGTCTGAAACGACGACCACTGACGCAGTACAGCAGGAAGTTGATGGCGTGGTTGCTGTACATGACGTTGTCCATACACGCCACGATCAGCATGAATCGGGCCATGGCGGCATTGGTTCGGGGCTGCCAGTAGTACCTCTCATACAGCAGCACGATCACGATCGGTGACGTCAGCACCAAGAAGGTGAAGGACACAAGTAAAAACATAATGTTTATGTTGGTGCTGCCCATGCCTGATTTGGTGGAGCCAGGCCCCTCACTTTTCTTACTGTCTACCTTCCTCGTCGTCCCCTGGGCAGAAGAACCTCTCAGTTCTGTCGTCTTCACTGGTGGGTCATTGGCTCTGACTGAAGTGCTCAAATTCCGGTTCTCTGTGAACTGTTTGTTGAATTCACGTGAGAACTTGAGTTGTCTGATGATGATGAGGAGATTCAAGGTGAGCAGGGCGACAGATGGAATGAAACTGTAGATGGAAGCGTCGATAACAGTGTATATCTTTTCCACATAGTCTCTCACACTCCCAGCTGGATACAAACACGTTAAAGGTTCTTCAGCGTTTCCTGTCGGGACCAAACGCCATAGAAAAAAGATTTGAAAGTTAAAAGCGAAGGAGAAGATCCCTACTCCCGTGATGACTTTGAGAGCAGATTTAGGAGTGCACAAGCTCTGAGCTTTGAGTGGGAACGTGACCACAATGAAACGATCCACAGTCATGGCCAGAAGCACCAGGACGTCAAAGTGGATGGTGAAATAGAACAAAAAGTAGTGGAGAGCACAGGTCCAGTCACTGCTCATATAGAATACAGTATGACCAAGGTAGCGACTCACGACAACACTCAAGGCGTGACCAAGAACGATGGAATCCAGGACAGCAATGGCGGCCATGTACATACAGGTGGAGGTGGTGCGAAGACTGGTGAAGACGAAAGTCACAAAGCACAGGAAAGTTGAAGACGATTCCCACAGTCATCATGATTGGAACATAAATTCTGCACATCAGAATGTAAATTGGACAAGTTAAGCAGCAGCACTGTACTTTCAAAGTGAATGTAGAACAATGAGGGAAAAAAATAACGAAACATGGAAGACAGAACATTTTTTTTACATCCAAAGAAGATTCAATGTGAAGTGACATTACATCAATTGGGCTTAGTCGGTCAGGAGTGGTGTAATGATTGACACGATCTACTTCTCTTTAAACCAATCTCTCAGTGGTATATAAATGTTTTTCAACATTAACACACTTGAGTGATACTGAACATGTGTAAGTAAACATTGGCGATTATGCGTTTCGAATATGAACCTGAATGTGCTACACAAGCGGCGTATCAAATATGTGTATATCGATGATCTAAAAATGCAACAATATAAAATGATACTATGCTGATTAAAACCTAAGAATCTCTCAATTATCATATATCAGAAATGTAATGATTTTGAATTCCGACTAACAGTAATAGAAAATCGCTTGACTATTTTTGGGTACCTTTTCCCTTATCAAAAGCAGTAGGAATACACTTACTTAAACCCATTTCTTTCCCCCTAAATGCAGTAAACATGTGTACGAGCAAATTACAGTAGTTTTGAGTAAAAAGAACGCATGATGTCTGTTGCTTCCAACAGATACTAAATACTAAATACTCCCCAAGTGAACTTGATCTTTCTACCATAAACGTAGCCCATTTCTTGCCCAGAAAAAATCACATCCTATATCAGATAGAGGACATACAATATCCTTTCCCCAGCACATGTGAAAGCCCCGGAATTCAATACCAAAGCATAATTGCGATGATAATACAATATGTTCATAGAAGACGGCAGGGTCAGGAAAAATGGAAGCACTAGCCTTTTGTTACAATAAAGCAGCATCCTTAACCTATTGTTAGCTTCGTGATAACATTTATGAGACCATTCTTTGGACTTTGACAGCAAGCAGCTTTCGTGTTCAGTGGAAGAAATGCACTTCTAATAGAGCTGATGCATTATTGATGAAAGATATTACACTGTTGCTGGCAGAGACACTGGGATCCTAGCAGCAAATATATTGTAGTTTCTAACCTGACCCAGTAGGAAAACGGTTCGGTAGAAATGGGTCATCAGAAATTACACTACTAATGAACACACTGGATATTTCTGAAACCCCTTTATGAGTTCTAAACAGCTTTTTAAGAGCCTTTATTTTCCCCGAGAACGCCGAATTAGTTCATCGGTTTGTGTGAACTGCTTGCTTAGTATGTTCTTGTGTGTGTATGTGCGTGTGTGTGTGTGTGTGTGTGTGTGTGTGTGTGTGTGTGTGTGTGTGTGTGTGTTTGTGTGTGTGTGTGTGTGTGTGTGTGTGTGTGTTTGTGTGTGTGTGTGTGTGTGTGTGTGTGTGTGTGTGTGTGTGTGTGTGTGTGTGTGTGTGTGTTGTGTGTGTGTGAGTGTGTGTGTGTGTGTGTGTGTGTGCGTGCGTGTGTGTGTGTGTGCGTGTGTGTGCGCGCGCGCGCGCGCGCGCGCGTGTGTGTGTGTGTGTGTGTGTGTGTGTGTGCGTCACTGAGAAAAAGAAATATTCAGCCCTCTACAAATTGCCTACACCAATGTCAACATCCCACATATCTGCATTTTGGCGAAGCTGGGTGCTTCTCCAACATTCTGTCTAATAGTAATGATAATGGCAAAACCAATGTTTGGTAGATACTCAAGGTCTGACCTGCGCGTTGGGCTAATGCATAGGGCAGACGTCTGCTAAGCCACGGAACCCTCTTCTTAAATGCTCAGTGTGGTATCAACAACTTAGCGGATATGGTGTAGTCTAGTAGACTAGTAGATGTAGACTTGTCCGCACGCGGTAACACCTTGATGAAACTGAAACTGAAACTTCTAATAGTCTACAGATGTCTAGATGACCGCCAGTGTAGCGTCTACTATAACACTGTGGGGAGAGAGATACACTCTCAAAGCACTCTTTGAACTGCTGTGTGCACCATAACGGGCATGTTTCTACAAGAAACAAATAAGAAAAACACTGACACCTACAGTTATCTGTGCACTCATACTCCTCAAGTTGATTGTCCTGGACATTTTTTTCCCGCGCACATGATGATTTTTTTTTTGAATATTTGATGCATTCATACTAGATTCTCCTTCCATTAACACTCATTGGCTTTCATTTAGGCAACATTGTCACGTTTCCGATGCTTGTCATATTTTTTTTTAATGTATCTAGATGCTTTGATACAGTGTCACTCGCGCTTGATTCACACCAAGCGGTAAACGCATATAGTGTTAACGAGTGATTTTGATCAAGATTTGCGATGCATGTTACAGCTTGTGCACATACACTTTGCTGCTTTGATGCAGTTCCATTTGCTTCATTCTCAGAAAGGGACAAGCTCGTGTTGTTTTTGTAAGTAATAGTGATCAAGATATGTCATAATGTGACCTATATGAACTCTACATTTATCAAGGTATTTGTTCATATCTGTTCTTGTTGCTCATATGAATCACATTTTCAACTGATGAAATGTACTTTGATACGCGTTACAAAACCTGCATATGAAGTTTACTTGAAGTCTTTTTAGTGTGGGTGATTACGACTGACTGTTTTCACACGTGATTCAATAAACAAAAGCATTGTAAATACAAGAGATGCCAGAAGCAAGCTTTTTGAATATCAGAACAAACGCGCGTACTCGTAGGTGTGTGTTCTGTATACGTGTTTGTGAGTGTTGTGTGCTTAAGTAGGAAAAGCACACATACAAGCACGCACACACACACACACACACACACACACACACACACACACACACACACACACACACACACACGCATACACACACACATACACACACGGACCACACACACGGAGAGAAAGAGAGAGAGAGAGAGAGAGAGAGAGAGAGAGAGAGAGAGAGAGAGAGAGAGAGAGAGAGAGAGAGAGAGAGAGAGAGAGAGAGAATTGTAATACGAATACTTGTTAAACAGGGTAAAATGGAAAGCTAATAGCTTTGTCACATCATACTCTTATGACAATAGATAAATAAATAGATAAATAAATGAACGCCCGTGCATGCACATACACATGTACACTCACGTACCCACACAAACACACACATCATTACACATGCTCGCGCACAAGCGCTTTCTCTCTCTCTCTCTCTCTCTCTCTCTCTCTCTCTCTCTCTCTCTCTCTCTCTCTCTCTCTCGCCCAGCTCCCTCCCCCCACTTAAATGATTCAAGAACACATACTAACAATTTGAAAACACAATGTATTTAGAAAGTTGTTTGAACCGAGATAGATTACTAATTGTAGGACATAAGAACTGTGTGTAATTTATCTGAATTAACTCCGTCCAGTTATTTATTGTAAACTGTGAGCTTTCCTTAACTCAAAAAAATATATTGAGTTCAGTGTTTCTGTGTTGTGTTGTGATGAATATGAGATCAGATGAAAGATGACGAATTACCCAGTTTGCTACAGTCCACATGACAAGTTTAACAAAATCATTTGTGCAGAAGGTGCAGAGGGTGTGAACTTTTCCTTACTACACAGGGTAATAAAAGAGTTCAAACTGAGGTATCAAGTGAAGAAGCAGATCATTTATATAGATGAAATAAACATAGGACACAGAACAGATCCTTAGAGAAGTCAGTGCTTGGCATCCCTCAGAGCTAATAATGCCCAAACCCAAGAAAATTCTTGCCTTCTATTGTTAAGAAAAGACTATGTAATGTTTACAAACGATAAACTTTATACCTTACACAACTAGTTTTCTTCAGAAAACGTTTGTCAAAAAAAATCAAAGAATTTGATAAAATCTACAAAAAATTGAACTCTGAAGTAGATTTAAAGAAAATACTATATTTAAATACCATTCCTTAATAAGACTGGTCAGCATCGTGCGTCAAGTGTGTTTGTGTCTGAATCCAACTTGATTCGGCGAGTAAAATGCGGAATATGCGGTGAAATCACATTAAAGGTTTTGGTCAAACTGCTTTTAAAAGGATTTTGACAATAATGATACTAAATAAGCCGTCGTATGGAAGGGTCGGTTGAAGGAGAGAGAGAGAGAGAGAGAGAGAGAGAGAGAGAGAGAGAGAGAGAGAGAGAGAGAGAGAGAGAGAGAGAGAGAGAATACCCATTGTATTACCACTGAACAAAACTGTCTTGGGTTTGTATAAAGTTAATAAGACCAAGAATCATACAACTTTTCATGTAGCTAGATCAAAATGTAAAGTCGAAATTAAAAAGAATGAAAGAAAGAAAGAATGAGCGGCAGTGTACGAGTTCTGGTGGGTAACTTTTCTTTACCTGTCAATCAAGAGAGCAGCTTTTGCGCCGGTAAATTCCCCCAGGGTTTCTCTGTCACCTGGGAATAAGTGTTTGATCGTGTGGTTGGTCACCACGGCTTCCATCATCAGTGAAGACATCGAGGGCATCATGTCAAAGCCTGTCGCAAAAGATGACGTCACATCCGCAAAACGTCTCTCATTGTCCACCATATTTTTTTCTATACTCTGGGAAGACAGATTTATTCATTTTCATTACGAACGACACCAGCTGGCAGGTTGTCTCGAAAGTATGATATGACAACGGTGAATGGAAGGCATTTTTCATATTACGAACAAATTACGGCAGGTGCCATATCTGTTTATGAGCAATACCTGTCACATTGCAGTTTACCACATATTTAATGTGCGCAGTGACAGCAAGGTTATTGCTCCATTGTCCTATATACCAGTAACAGTTTGTTCTTGGTTTAGGAGACACAAGGAGCAAACACACAGCACCTGTTCATAATTATCAGTGTTTTGGATTCACTTTTCTATTGTTGAGTGACTTTCTTTTCGAGTCAGTAGTATTTCATACCAGACGACTACAAATAAAATTGAACAAGAAAGAATGAAAGACATCTAAAGTATCACTTCAGTAGTATAGACTATAATCAGTGCAGATCTGTATTGGCCAGGTACAGGCTTGGACACTCAACTGTAAGTTAACAGCTACAAAATGAAGTACCTTTTCCATCTCTGAGATCTTCTTTCATCATTTCCTCTTGGAATTAGACTGTCATTCTTTTACAGATACAGCTCGTAATCAGGATGTTGTTGGTGAAAGTAAGCTTCTGTGAAAGACTTGGCGTTAAAGATCTACATGAACGCTGATATTGAGACCAGGTGGATAATGTTTTTAGGAGATTATTTCCGACCGAATGAACAAATGCTTTCTTAACGTCCCCTGTTATCTCCAGAACTGACTTTTGTTACCTGGAATCTCTCTGAAATACATTGAGAAAGATAAAAAAGATAATGAATTGCACAGCACGTCTCTTGCTGGGTTTGAAGACGAGATCACATCACTCACCTTCCTATTAATCTCGCCAAAAACATAAAAGAAACCTTATAAGATATCAACAAAGGTCAATGATAACCTTTTATGACATATACGAAGAGATCTGAAGAGTACAACAAAACCGGATCACAAAGTAGCGCATCAGCAATATCTCGGCATCACTGTCCTGGAACATCAAACAGAACATTACCCAGTGTATCTATCTATCTATCTATCTATCTATCTATCTATCTATCTATCTATCTGTCTATCTGTCTGTCTATCTATCTATCTGTCTGTCTGTCTGTCTGTCTATCTATCTATCTATCTACATGGTTTTTACCGTCATAGTTGTCTTTCTTTCTTTACTCATTTGTTTATTTGTGTTTGCTTGCATCACTTTCAAAATTGCCACTGTTTCTGATAACAGTAATCTCTGGGGCTTTTCCTCGTCAGTGGCTGTGCCATGTTTCCTTTTTTTGTTTTTAGACAGATTGATTTTATTTAAAACAGTTGTCAGTTTCAAAATAAAATGTGTGACTAAAACACACAAACAACAAACAAACACAACAAAACTGTTGTCCCTCCCCTTCGCCGTAATCATGGAACGCTCTTCTTCCTTTCTTTGTCTGTTTTTTCTTTTCCATCCACTCTTCACATACGCAAGATCTCCGTTCGTGTCTTCCTGATCACTTTTTTTTTTTAAAAGATGGGAGTATTTCAAAAACAGCAGGTGACCAAGATGAGCTGCACGCCTGATGAACTCTTCATAGACCCAAACACCTGTGGCTCGCTGGTCCTAGTGACTCGCACTTTACAGGAACAAGGAAACTGACAGAGCATTCACTCCAGGATTACTTCTTAGGCCCTTTCCCCTTACATGCCCCAGTGTCTCTCAGAAGTTGTTCACTGTGATGGTGCGTTTTGGTGATTACTAGGCTGTCTGGACATACATGCTCCTAGATCCACGTTTTATCATCATATTTACGCGCTAAAGCGCACGCACGCGCGCACGCGCGCATGCAAGCATGCACACACACACACACTCACACACACACGCACACACATCACACACACACACACACACACACACACACACAAGCAAGCACACACACACACACACACACACACACACACACACACACACACACACACACACACACATAAACACGTGCAAGCACGCACATATGCACGCATATTTGCAAACACACACACACAAACCCGAACACACACACGCGCGTGCACACACACACACACAGACACACACAGACAGACAGACACACACACACACACACACGCGCGCGCGCGCGCGTATTGATATACATACATACAGGCAGACGGGCAGACGCACACACACAAACACACATTCACGCACACACACACACACACACACACACACACACACACACACACACACACACACACACACATACACACACGCGCGCGCGCGCGCGCGTGTGTGTGTGTGTGTGTGCGCGCGCGCGTGCGCGCGCGTGTCTGCGATTGTGCGTGTGTATTCAAAACGGAAAATTTAGGCCAAAGTCGATTGCCTCACAGATCTACAGCCACTGCAGTGAGTGCAGGAGCAGCGTGATCCTCCATAGCTGAATGGGGTCCTGTGGCATCAGTTGGAATTCTTTGGACTCTTTGGGAAGCCCCACATGAATGGAATCTGCACAATCTGTTTTAGCGACTTTAAAGTAAGCAGCTCCAACACTAGAGTATCGAATTTTTGGGGTAACGCATTTCTTTGGTCATTTTCTATTCAAACCATCACTAAACTGCAGTGATGTAAAGTTAATGTGTAATACTGCACAAAACTGAATTCTTTCTGTCTCTGTCCGTCTGTTTTGTCTCTCTGTTTTCACCTTTCTCTAGTTTCTCTCTCTCTCTCTCTCTCTCTCTCTCTCTCTCTCTCTCTCTCTCTCTCTCTCTCCTCTCTCTCTCTCTCTCTGTCTCAATAGTTAAGCTCACACACGCTCCTACTCTCCAACCCACACCTACGTGCTCAAACATGTACACAAAGAACAAAAGGATGGTGAAGGGGATCAGCACCCAAAGCAGCATCAATAACACAATGTACAAAGGTCAAGAGGAACCTTTGGGATTCGACAAAGAGATGAAATCGTTTTGGATAGTTGATATAAAGATTCTGATATCTCCAGAGTTCCTTTTTGTCCTCTGGATGTTAAAGCCAGTGGATGTGTTGGATGGTAGTGCGTTCGATCTGGTGCAGCTTGTAACTGAACCCACACACAGGTCAGGTCATATCATTGACTGGGTTGTTGACAGTCAGTCTGACCCCCTTGTTCAGTCGACTAGTGTCTCCCATTACCTCACCTCTGATCACATGTCAGTTGTTTGTGAACTTAATATTAAAAAGCCTGTATCCCCCTCCACAGTAGTTCAGCGCAGGAATATTCGTGCCATTGACAGATCATCGTTCAGGTCTGATCTTGAGAATACTCTGTCCGACACCTGTGACATTACAGTCAGTGATTATAACACACGTCTCAGTGCATTGCTTGATAGATATGCCCCAGAGACCCCTAAACGTGTGTCCACCAACAAGAAAGCTAAACCGTGGTTCACTGCAGTCCAGCATGAAGCCAAGCGTGCTCGTCGATGTGCGGAGCGTGGCTGGCGGAAGACTGGTCTCACAGTGCACACAAGCAGATTTTCACACAAAAGCAGGATGAGGTAAACTGTTTACTTCTTGAAGCAAAACAAGATTTCTATTCTTGTAAAATCAATGAAAGTCAGACTTGTAAAGAAACTGTTTGCCATAACTAATTCTCTGCTGGGAAAGATCAGCACGTCCCCCCTCCCTAGCAACATTCCTCATACCGAACTTGCCCAATCGTTCAGAGACTTTTTCAACAGCAACATCCAATTAATCAGACAGAACACTGACAGCATGCAGACTTCTCATGTTCCCACAACCTGTCCTGATGTTGAAACACCCCTTGCTTTCTTTTCACCAGTGTCTGAAGACACAGTGAGTAAGATCCTGAAAGACATGCCCCACAAAACTTGTGAACTGGATCCGCTACCCACGTCACTTCTGTTTGAGAACTCGGATCTCTTCATTCCGTTTCTTACCCGCCTTGTCAATGAGTCTGTTCAGTCTGGCGAGTTTCCAAAGGAACACAGCTCGCTCTTGTCAGACCTCTACTGAAAAGGGCTGGTAAGGACCCAGATCAGCTGAAAAACTACCGTCCAGTCTCAAATCTTCCCTTTGTTTCCAAACTCATAGAGAGAGTTTGTTCTCTCACAGCTCCTATCCCATCTCGAGATTAACTGTCTTCAAAATCCCTTTCAGTCTGCCTATCGTGCTGGTCACAGTACCGAAACTGCTCTTCTTCGCGTCGTAAATGATCTCCTTGTCGCTGCCGATGAACAAAAGGTCTCTATCCTTGCTCTACTCGATCTATCCGCTGCTTTCGACACAATTGATCACTCCATCTCTTGCAACGTCTGCAGCACTGTTTCAGCGTTACAGGAACAGCCCTTCAATGGTTCAAGTCATACCTGTCGGATAGACACCAGTCAGTCGTTTGTCAACAACGTCAGATCTCGTTTAGCCAAGCTGGACTCTGGGGTTCCACAGGGCTCCGTCCTTGGACCTGTACTCTTTGTAATGTACACGCATCCTCTCTCTCAGATCCTTGAAACTCACTCCTGTCCTCACCAGATGTTTGCCGACGACACCCAGCTAAGACGCTAGGGGAATGCCTCTGATCTCGACCAAATGAAGGGCGAATTGTCTGAATGTGTGTCCGTCGTTCGGGACTGGATGGCTGAAAACAAACTTCAGCTAAACCATGATAAAACTGAAGCCTTACTGTTCCGCTCACCAGAAGCAAAAACACCCGCTCTTTCTGTAAATTCTTCAACTCTGATCTGCAGTACTGTTGTCCCCTTCTCAGAAAAGGTTAAAAACCTTGGCGTCTTTATCGACAGCGATCTTGATATGAAGGCACAGGTGAACAATGTCTGTAAAATATGCTTTCTGGAAATTAGACGTATAGGTGCTGTCCGACATCTCCTTACCACTGAAGCAACCAAAACTCTCACTACTTCTCTCATGCTTTCGCGCCTCGATTACTGTAATTCTCTACTAGCAGGCCTTCCCGACTACCTCATCAAAAAAAACTTCAGCACGTTCAAAACTGTGCAGCTAGACTAATCCTCAGAGCTCCCTTCAAAGAACACCCCTCAACTATTATTACGCAGACTTCACTGGTTGCCGGTCAAAGCCAGGGTGACATATAAAATCGCATGCCTCTGTTTCAATGCTGTTAAATCTGGAACTCCAGCCTATCTGTCTGACCTTCTAACTCATACTACTGCCCGGCTAGAACCCTTCGTTCGTCTTCTGACTCGTTGCTCCTGGTTCCTCCCAGATTCAAATACAAAGAAGGGGGGATCGATCCTTCTCCTTCCTGGCTCCTAAAACTTGGAATTCTCTTCCACACGACATCAGGCAATGTGAACTCTTTTCCAGTCTTTAAAACGAAACTAAAAACTCATCTTTTTACCGTCTATTTCGGCTGATAATTCAAAAGTCCCAGTCATACACAGATGTCAGTTTGTGTGAGTGCCTGTGTGTGTGAAGGTGCACGTGAGTAGTTGTGCGTGTCCGCTTTCCCGTGTGTGCTGTGCATTATCTGCTTCCCGTGCCTGGGTGTGCGGTTTGGGTGCATGTGTGCGTGTGTGTGGTGTGTGTGTGTGTGTGTGTGTGTGTGTGTGTGTGTGCGTGCGCGCGTGCGTGCGTGCGTTCGTGCGTGCGTGCGTGCGTGCGTGCGTGCGTGCGTGTGTGTGCGTGCGTGCGTGCGAGCGTGCGTGAGTGCGTGCGTGCGTGCGTGCGTGCGTGTGTGTGTGTGTGTGTGTGTGTGTGTGTGTGTGTGTGTGTGTGTGTGTGTGTGTGTGCGTGCGTGCGCGCGTGTGTGTGCGTGCGTGCGTGCGTGTTTTCGTTAGTCCTTGTAAAGCGCTTAGAGCTAATCTAGGATTTGCGCTATAGAAATATTCATTACTATTATTATTACATCATATCCTTCAGAGTGTGCGCCGGCGATTCGATACAGTTGTCCTCCATTGTGTCCCAGTTCTCCCTGATGGGATATATGTGCACGTAGAATCTTGTGCCAAGCCCCAACCGATCCACCAACCCACACCCATCCCTATCCTGCCCCCCCCCCCCCCCCTCCACCCGCTGTGGGTTCTCTCTCCGATCTCGCCCCTATAGTGCATAGTGCAGCAATAAGCACCTTCATCAAAATAAGCTGACATTTGTTCTTCGGGAAGACTGACTGTCTGTTATCTTGAAGAACAAGGGGTAACCAAAAAAAAGTTTATAGCTAGGTAGAAAGATAGATATCTAGGTAGGTAGGTAGGCAGGTAGATAGGTAGGCGGGCAGGCAGGTACGTAGGTAGGTAGGTAGGTAGGTAGGTGGGGGTGAGTCGGTAGGGATAGGTAGGTAGACAGGTAAGAAGGCAGATAGGTAGGTAGGAAAGTAGACAGGTAGACAGGTAGGGGTAGATAAGCAGGTTGGAGGGCAGATGGGCAGGTAGGGAGGGATAGGTAGGTAGGTAGATAGGTAAGTAGGTAGGTACGTAGGGATAAGCAGGTAGGTTGTAAGGTAAGTTGGTAGGTAGGTACATGGGTAGATAGGTAGATAGGTAGGCAAATAGTAGATAGGTAGGTAGGTAGATAAGTTAATAGGTAGGCAGATAGATACGTAGATACGTGTGTAGGTAGGTAGGTAGGTAGGTAGGTAGGTAGGTAGGTAGGTAGGGATAGGTAGGTAGATAGGTATGTAGGTATATAGGTAGGGATAGATAGGTAGGCAGGTAAGTGAGTGGGTAAGTAGGTACGTAGGCAGGTAGATATGTAGATAAGTAGGTATATTTTTATAGTGATAGGTAGGCCGATGGGTAGGTAGATAGGCAAATAGGCACAGGTAGTTAGGTAGATAGGTAGGCAGTCAGGTAGGTAGGTAAGTAGACACAGAGACATTAGTAAAGCGTCAATGATGTGTAAATGGGGAAACAAACTTCCACAGAAGACAGTAGCAGACAGCCATTTGGCAAGGATTGAAACATTGAAGGATTATTTCGGCATGTTAAACAAGGGAAAGAAGTGAAAGATGAACAGAGCGGGTAAGAATGGAAGAGGGGTAATCAACACACACTGTCATGATGAGCGCAGCCACAAGTAAAGAACGCTCCGCACTTAACCAGAGTAAGGACCAAATAAATTACGTTTCGGTCACACACACACACACACACGCACGCACGCACGCACGCATGCACGCACGCACGCACACACACACACACACACACACACACACACACACACACACACACACACACACACACGCACAGAGGCGTGCACATGCAATAGAGTACAAAACTTGAAAAATGATCACGATTCATCAACTTTGAACATCCAAAACCATTGTCACAATACTTATTTGAGAGAGAGAGAGAGAGAGAGAGAGAGAGAGAGAGAGAGAGAGAGAGAGAGAGAGAGAGAGAGAGCATCTCTAACTCATGTCATCATTGGTAAGACTACGAAATACAGATCAAGATTCGCATCATGTGTAATTCCACCGAACATAAAACAGCTAACAAAACAAAACAAAACAACAAACAAACAAACAAACAAACAAACAAAAACAACAACAAACACACAAACAAATCAACAAACAAACAAACAAACAAACATTAAAGCAAACTTTCAGTACTCAAAACGAACTCAGATGAAAAAGTACAATTGAAATAGGGCCTACACGTGCTCCACTTGTTTTTTGCCGTGTGTACGTAATGAGAACGGGCGTGTATACAGTCGATATCCTCTTTGTACACTGACTGCTACTTATACAGCGGAAGACGGAGTCTTCTCTGAGCCTGAAGCAAAGATTCCTTTGTATGCATGCACCGCCACTTTCTCCCTCTTCACCACCACCCCCTCCCCCAATATTTTTTTTCCCAGTCCCCATCTCCCACTCTGGTCTCGCATCTTAGTGATTGTTTAAGTAAGAGCTTAATCTTTTGTTCACTATCTGCTTACACACATATACACACACTCACACACACACACACACACACACACACACACAGACACACAGACACACACGCACGCGCATGCACGCACGCACGCACGCACGCACGCACGCAAGCACACACACACACACACACACACACACACACACACACACACACACACACACGCAAGCGCGCGTGCGCACGCACACACAGACAAACAGAAAGACACACACACAAAAAAAACTGTCCCTCTGCTTTGATATACATATGCGGATGCACATGCGCTCGCACACGCGCACGTGCACACACACACGCAACACACACACACACACACACACACACACACACACACACACACACACACACACACACACACGCATAATACACATACTCTATATTTCTCCTCTTACACAAGCACACACACACGCGCGCGTGCGCGTGCACATACACACACACACACACACACACACACACACACACACACACACACACACACACACGCACGCACGCACGCAAACACACACACACTGACTGACTGTAACCAATTTACTGTCAGATTAACCCATGGTTGTACTCACACACACACAAACACACACACACACACACGCATACACATACAGACACTTACACATACATACACACGCAACATTTATCTCTCTGTGAACACACACACACACACACACACACACACACACACACACACCACACACACACACACACACACACATACACACAAACAAGCGCACACATATGCACGCACACATACGTCCTCTTTCTCCTCTTACACGCACAGACACGCATGCACTGGCACACACAACACACGCAAGCGCGTTTGGGTGTGCACGCACGAACACGTGCAGTACACATACACGCACATACGCATACACTCATGCGCGCTTGTTCGCGCGCGCGCGCTCGCAAGCACACACACACACACTCTCTCTCTCTCTCTCTCTCACACACACACACACACACACACACACACACACACACACACACACACACACACACACACACACACACGCGTGCACTCTTCTTCTACTTCTTCTCTCTCACTTTCTCTCCCCCCTCCTCTCTCCCCCCCCCCCCCCCCCCCTGTGTGTGTGTGAGTGTGTGTGTGTGTGTGTGTGTTGGCATGATAATTATATGTGTGTTGAATACCACACTTGCAGTCTTTGTTAAAAGAAATAGGTATGTTCGTGTAAACCGTGGTGGGGCGTGACAATTTCTACTGGGAGTGGCTTTACCAGCAAAAGGCGTCTAGGTGACAGACAGGGGTGGGGCGGCCCAGACTACCTTCCTCAGCAGTGACAACGGGGTAAGACAGTATCGCCGGTGAACGGCTCTCAAGGCTGTGGGGCAGTTGGGTGACAAAGGCGCTGCCTTTCTGTGATTTCACCTGTGGCCTGCACGACTGGCAGGGCCCTCCCCTTGAGGTAGGGTGGGGGTGGGGAGGGGGTGGCAACGCCCCTCCTGGGCGCAGAGTGAATTTACGCGCGGCGGCTTGGAGACTTCTGTCCTACATGCTTTCCCGAGTCCGCCTGTCGCGGCACAAGACCGTCGCCACTCAGCACGAAGATGATCGCGCGGCAGCCCTGACGACGGCCTTGAGGGAGAGCAACAAGGGAGACACCATCATCACGTCTGACCGCGAAAGAATAAAAACATTGACTTCTGCCTGAGGAAAGCGACTACCCTGAGTACCTCCTTCCCACCGAAGAGACTGACTCCAACCAAGCCTGCCTACTGACAAGTCTGCCAGATAACCGACTCTGCGTGATGCGGCTTGCTGCTTCGAACAACTTGTCCCTAAATACATTTGCTGTGAGGACGTTGAACCCAACCTACTACAAATCGACTGTTCAATCTGTGTCTCTAAGGGCAACCCATTTTCTTGACCTGACTGTGTGGTCAGACGCATCCGAGCTCTACGACTAAACAATTATTGTAGTCAGTAGGGTGTTTAGTAGGTGGTGTCCTGCATATGTTACATCAGAAGCATCCCAGGCATTCATGGACTTCCATGACATGAAGCGGTGAACCTGACTGATGGACTGAGTTCCATTGTCTGTGAGGATCGCCTATGGGTAGCTACCTCTGGTAAACAAACAAACAGCACTTACTGTGACAGTGAATTCCAGGCAAACCAGCTTTGGAAACGAATGGCGACATCAATGTCTGACACAGCTATAAACCACTGCAGAAAGTTGGAGAGAATGGTCAGATGTCTACTGCACTGGGACGGTAGTGCGCATTATTAACTGCCATTTTCTT
>JADBJO010000646.1:0-5000 GCA_016801955.1 Conus betulinus | reverse complement strand
AAGTATGTCTGCTGCTTCATTCCATTTCAAACCACTATGAGAGGGAACCCAGCAAAAGTCAATACATATTCCATGAATCCTTAAACAGTGTATGAGGTGATGAATATCAAAAAGTAAATCTTTCCGAGAGCCTTACCATCCCGATGTTCCAGAGACTGCAAGACAGATTTTGAATCAACACATATGAGAATATTATGAAAAGGCACGGGAGCATCACAAATGTAGTTTAAAGCCATCATTATTGCATATAATTATGCTGTAAATATGGAAAAACCCTTTGCCAAGATGATAATTCTTTTTACATTTAGGCTAGGAATGACAAAACCAGAACCACTACCAATGTTATCTAGGACTGAGCCATCTGTGTGTGTGTGTGTGTGTGTGTGTGTGTGTGTGTGTGTGTGTGTGTGTGTGTGTACACAACGGGGTCTCGTGCACGTCCATGCTCAAGGTAATGAAGAAGAAGAAGAAGAAGAAGAAGAAGAAGAAGAAGAAGAAGAAGAAGAAGAAGAACAACAACAACAACAACAATAACAACAAATAACACACACACACACACACACACACACACACACACACACACACACACACACTTAAAAGATTGGGACTGGCCACTTGACACACTCGCATCGCTTCATTGACGCACACTTACCAGCGCACAAGGTTAACAGTAAAAATAGACGGTCCTAACAGATTCAGTTTTATCACATTTGAGGTTTGTTTGGTCATTTGTGTCTGCCATGGGAAAGGCCCAGCCCCTTTCTTTAAGAGTGTTCGCAGTGTTGCCTTCAGATTATTTCAATATTTGGTTGGTTGGTGACGTTTCTTGCTCTTGCTTTCTGCGATTATCAACTGCGATATCTTGATAGTTCTCGCGAGTTCTGTGAGAAGAACCTTGACCATTAAGTAAGAGAGAGAGAGAGAGAGAGAGAGAGAGAGAGAGAGAGATAGAGAGAGAGAGAGAGAGTGTGTGCGTGCGTGCGTGTGTGTGTGTGTGTGTGTGTGTGTGTGTGTGTGTGTGTACGTGTGTGTGCGCGTGCGTGCGTGCGTGTGTGTGTGTGTGTGTGTGTGTGTGTGTGTGTGTGTGTGTGTGTGTGTATGCGTGCGCGCGCGCGCGCGCGCGCGTGTGTGTGTGTGTAATGTGTGTGTGTGTGTGTGTGTGGTGTGTGTGTGTGTGTGTGTGTGTGTGTGTGTGTGTGTGTGTGTGTGTGAGAGAGAGAGAGAGAGAGAGAGAGAGAGAGAGAGAGAGAGAGAGATATCAAGGATTATCAACCTCTAAGACATATTTTCTGGCATCGAAGATATGCAATGCAGCCAAAGTGTTTAAAAAGACTAAACACAAAATGGTGCCGTAATGAATAAAAGACAAAAACACTAGCGGCTTAGATTATTCATCATTGTTTATACATATAACTAACTTGAGCATTTCCTCAAGATGTCATGATCTTACGCAAATGAAGCATACAAGGAATTTCACCTGCATCTTCTCAGACAGTAACTGGGAACCCGTACTTTCTATTCAGCTGTTTCCCTTTTCTCATGCTGACCATCGAAGATCTTTTCTTATTTCGTATTTTTATTTTTCTTACTAAAGATGAAAGTATTGTTCTCAGTGCACGTGTGACCTGGTGAAAAGTGTTACCGACCACACACCTCTAATATGGTTTATTTAGCTTGAGCACAAAGCATGCTCGAGCCTCCGTCGGGTGCAGTCCTCTGCCTTGCCATCTGTCATCGTCCAACTTGTCTTTGGTTCAGGTAAGATTTATAAACGAACAAATAAACAGATAAACAAACAGCTAGTCAACAGCGATTGCGCTGTCCGTCCTGCCCGTGCACCACGTGAACAGTATTCACGTAAAGCGTACTTCTGTTGCAGGTCTGGTTCATTCCGCGAAGACTGCTTTGAGCGCCCTTGGTCTTACATCGTTTCCAGTCCTTGCAGTCTGTCCTAGCTCTCTTTGCTTTACAGGTTCAGGTGAGGGGACTGATTTTCGAGCCTACAAGAATGCTTCTTTAAATTATTTCGTGTGTGCTTGGTTTCGATAACAGAAGTTAGAAAGAATGCTTACACATTTTGAACAGATCGTTAACTTCCCTGAGCTCTGTGCGAACTTATCAAAAGTTATGTTCAAAGATAGAAGAAGAAGAAGAAGAAGAAGAAGAAGAAGAGAAGAAGAAGAAGAAATGATCAAATGGCATTGAGATTCACTTCAGTGGGTTGTTCAGCTCCATTTTCTCCCGACTGCTGTCGCACGTGGTCCCTGCCGTGCAAAAAGGCCTGTTCTGTCATCCGTGAGGGGAGGGTCCGCTTGGTAGTGATATAATTTGAAAGAAAACTCGTTGTGCCAGGCAGACAGACCGCTGGACACTGTACCCAATGAAGACACAAAGAACCTGTATTCAGGTCAGAGACATCAGTACTGCTGTACATGCTTAACATACAATGTATGCGGACCTGTAAAGCAACAGATGAAAGGTAAAAAACCCCTAAGTTGTTTGGTATGATTTTCTTTCGGGTATTGTTACATTTTGATGGAGTGTTCTACGGATTTTGGTGTCAGTTAGGTATATATGAGTGGTGCAACATTCCCTTTGAGATGTACATAGCAAATGATGCTGCTTGTCGTTCACGTTGCCTGCGGCACGAAAAGTGAGTCAGAGGGTAGATTTTGCTAGCATTGCTAGCTTTTTGGCGAAGACTCTGTGGAATTGTTCATTCTTTCAGCCTCGGTGAAACATTTAACAAATGAAATGGTACTCGTCTAGAAAATCAAACATCACACATGCGACAAGTAGAAAACATACGCCTTGTCTATCAACCCTTAGAACTTTAATAAATCAAAGGATAGGCAGAAATACCCTAAACACTGAACACACCTCTACGAAACTACTAGAACACCAGAGTTTAGAAGACGTTGAGGGTGCGTGCGTGTGTGTGTGTGTGTGTGTGTGTGTGTGTGTGTGTGTGTGTGTGTGTGTGTGTGTGTGTGTGTGTTAGACAGTGCGTGTGTGTATCTGTGTCTGCATGTGTGTGTGTGTGTGTGTGTGTGTGTGTGTGTGTGGAGGACGAAGATTTTTCCTTTCATTAATACTGATTAGCTGATCATATGTGTGTGGTCCTGTACCCGAGAAGTGGTGTTTTTTTGTGTGCAGACCTGTTGATGATAATGTTGATGAGGATTTTTCACTAGGAGTTTTGCTTTTTGTAGTGGTTTTGTACTCCCAGTTCTATACAACAGGGAGTACTTTACAATGGGAACAAAGAAATGCTGTGTGTGTGTGTGTGTGTGTGTGTGTGTGTGTGTGTGTGTGTGTGTGTGTGTATCCGTCTGTGGTGAAAATGTGTTCCACTCGCTCCAGTCAAAACTACTGGGCCGATCTTCCTGAAAATTTGTAGGTAAGTTCATTATGGGTCACGGATGATGCCCGATGTGTTATTTTACCGTTATAGCTGCTAGTAATGGCTATAACGGCCCATAACGGTTTTCCTTCTTTATAGAATATCTCAGAAGTACTCAGCCGATATTTCTGAAAATTTGTAGGTATGTTCATTATGGGTCACGGATGATGCCCTATGTTTACTAACGGCTATAACGGCCTATAACAGTTTTTCTTTATGAAAAATCTCAGAAAGTACTTGGCCGGTCATTGTGATTTTTTTTAGGTATGTTCTGTATGAGTCGCAGATGATGGCCGATATTTACCAGAATAGCCGTTACTAACGGCTATAACGGCCTCAAATGGTTTTTTCCTCTTATGGAATCTCTCTCTCGGGTATTCAAGACGAAGTGGGAGTACGTTTATATGCTTTGCATCTTGTTATTTGTTTAATATCAGAGTTCATGTCCATACCTACATTACCTTTATTTTGTAATTGATGATGATGGTGATGGTGATTAACATCATCATCATCTTCGTCGTCATCATCATTATAATTATTATTGTTGTTATTATTATTATACTTATTGTTATTACTGTTTTCGGTGTTGTTTGTTGACACTATTATCATTTATTATTGTTATTATTATTGTCATCATCATTATTATTATCAATAGCATCACTATAACTATCCACCCTTTTATAATCAATCGCGACTTAAATTGTCATCTTTTGGCAGCCATTCCACACATTCGTTCACACAGGATCATGCAGGCATACATACATACGCGCAGGCACCCCAAAGTGCCCGTCTGCATTTACGCGTGCACACGTACAAACGCATATCCACGTTTACAGATAAGCTTTCACACACATACACACACACACACACACACTTACTCGTGCGCGCGCACGCAAACACACACACACATACACACATTCTGACACACACGCACGTACACACGCATGCGTGCACGCACGACGCACGTATTCCAGTACGCGCGTACACGCATACACAATCGTGCGTGCGCACACAACACACATACACACACACACACACACACACACACACACACACACACACACACACACACACACACACGCACACACACACACACACACACACACACACACACACACACGAGCGCGCGCGCACCTGTAGTCACAGTGCCCACAACGTTAGCCAGGGGCCAACTGAAGGCCTGGCCAGTACGTTGGGTCACTGCTCAGATGAGGCATCCGGTAACTCTTGTCCATGAAGTCTTCTTCCCACAGCTGTCCTATTTACTTACTCTCTTCTTTACTCATGAAGCTGCAAGTGTTGGGCACAGGAGGTCTCATGCGGAAGCAGATGTGGTGTAGAATATCTGGTCGGCCCCCTTAGAGTGTGTAAGGAGTACAGGACCGAAACACTTGTCTGAGTGGGGTTTCTTCTCTGAAGACCTTCTGCTGTCAAGCTCTCCCTGGAGTTTCTCCCTGCTATCCAGTCTGCAGACAATGTCGCCTCTTTGAGGAAATCCGAACTAAAGCAGACTCTTTGACAACACACGGTTTGATTAGGATACTGGTGATTAGGTTTTTTTGCTTTTTCGTGTCCTCGCGTGTAATAGCACTTTCAG
>JADBJO010000645.1:601309-610235 GCA_016801955.1 Conus betulinus | reverse complement strand
TTCTGTAGGGGTTACCCCGCCCTTAGCTCATGGTCCAAAGTCCTGCCCTGTGAGCACAGGGGGGATTGTTTCTCCGAGGGTCCCACCCCGTAGCTAGAGGTTTTAACGCGCCTCATGCCTCATGATCGTGAGTGCAGCAGTGCCACCTGCTGCCCCACCCCGTCCTGCTGGGAGCACCGCCAGTTGGTCCGGGACTGCTTATTCGACCAGGCGGGCCTGACTTATATCGCAGCTAACCCTCATATCTGAGGGCCGTTCCCCTATCCGCCACCCGGGGACCCGCCGGGTTGGGGATGGTCGCCCCGCCACTGAATTGGAAGTAGCCTGTCCCCGGATCTTACGTCTCAACGCTACCGACCTCGCTGATTTTGAGCATGTGAAGGAAGCGTTGTTGACCTATTTCCGGTTGGACGCCGAGGCCTACCGGAAGAAGTTTAGAAGCATGAAAAAGGATGTTGGGGAAACGTTTGAACAGTTTCTAGACCGGTTAAAGGCTTGCTTCAGTCTGTGGTGTTCGGCTGCTGCCAAGGACGAGACGAAGGCAGAGGATGTGAAAGACCTGATCATGGAGGAACAGCTTTATGGGGACGTTGACTCCTGATTTCGTGACCGAGGTCCGTCGCCGTATGGGCCGGGAATGCAGGGAGAGCAAGAAAAAGCTGGATCGGCAACGGGGAATGGTCAGGAAGGGAAGTCTAAGCCTGCAGGAGGCAAGGGCCAGGATCAGGCCACTGAGGGTCAAGATCTCTCGAGCTATTGCGTCGAGTTCAGGCAAGCCGGCCAGGGGTTCGCAGAGGCAGGTGACTTGTTACGCATGTGGTCAGCCTGGACATTACCAGCGTAATTGTCCCAATCCGGATGCCCAAGTGCGGTTCCTTGCAAGTTCTGGAGGTGAAGTCTATGCAGAGACGTCGACACCATTATGCATATCCTGCTCCAGGAAACCGTTCAGTCCACGGTGCCGAGTTAAGGTGGGAGAAGCATGGGCTGATGGAGTTAGGGACACCGGGGCGTCGCACACCGTGGTTGCCGCAAGACTGGTGCCCTATGATGCGTATACCGGGAAGACCCAGAGGTGGTGCTGGCAGAGTCACGTTGCCGTAGTGTGTTACCAGTGGCGTCGGTGATGTTAGATACACCATACTTTGTGGGCAAAGTGGAGGCTTTGGTGATGGAAGACCCGGTCACCGAGGTACTTGTGGGGAACTTCATCATCCGTGAGGGAGCGATGGTACCAGAGAGGGTTCCAGTGTACCCTGTGAGAGTGATTGGTGTGTCAGACGGGCACGTGAGTCCGGCAGAGTCGCAGGTGGCGGTACTGACCCCGCGCACAGACACGAGCGCTCGACAAGCCGACTGGACCTTTGTCCCTGAAGGAGCAAATACTGGCGGCGACTCGAGGGGAGCTTATTCAGAAGCAGAACCAGGACGATAGTTTGGCCCCAGCGCGAAAGGCTGCCGCGGAAGGTTTTATTTTCCAACCCCATGGAATTAAGGTGTCCTTCCTGTGGAAAGACAAGGTTCTCATGCGACGCCACGAAAGTGCGAACGGCGTGGCGAACCAAGTGTGTGTACCTAGGTCATTGAGGAAGATAGTGTTGGCTCTTGGCACGACATCCCAATGGCAGGGCATTTGGGATCCAACAAGACTAAGGATCGTATTTTTCCATATTTCTACTGGCCAGGGATGTGCGGAGATATCGGCAGATATGTGAAGTCATGTCCCAATTGTCAGCGCACCCTGGACAAGGGGCGTGTAAGACCGGTACCCCTAGTCAAGATGCCAGTGGTGAAAGAACCATTTGACAGAGTTGGCGTGGACATCATCGGGCCAATTGCACCTATGTCAGCGTCAGGAAGTAGGTATGTTCTGGTGCAAGTGGATTTTGCGACCAGGTATCCCGAGGCCGTCCCTCTTCGAGCTATCACGTCTGAGACTGTGGCAGAAGCGTTGTTTCTCAATGTGGTCGCGAACGGGTATACCCTCCTCGGTTCTCACTGACAGAGGAACGCAGTTCACCAGCGAAACAATGAGCCAGGTATTCAAGCTGCTGTCAGTGAAAGGGCTGCGTACTACTCCGTATCACGCTCAATGTAATGGTCTTGTGGAGCGATTCAACGGCACATTGAAAAGGATGCTGCGTAGACTCACCCAAGACAGACCAGAGGAGTGGGACCGATGGATGCCAGCATTACTCTTCGCATACCGAGAGGTTCCTCAACAGAGCACGGGGTTTTCTCCATTTGAGATGCTCTACGGACGTCGGGTGAGAGGCCCTATGAGTGTGTTGCGCGATCTCTGGTCGAAGCCTGAGAACGTAGACACCCAGACTGCAGCCGAATATGTGTTCGATTTGCGCAACAGGATCGCCGAAACCTGTGAGATCGCCCAAGGGAACTTAGAAAAAGCGTCGGCCAGGTACAAGCAGCACTTCGATGTGAAGGCACGACCTCGTGTTCTCCAACCGGGGACGAGGGTCTTGATCCTGCGGCCAGTGAAGAATAACAAGCTGGAGCTGGCATGGCAGGGTCCTTTCCCCGTGGTGGCGAGGGTTGGCGAGGCAGACTACAAGATTCGGGTGCGCGGACGGGAGAAGCTCTACCACGCCAATTTGCTGAAGGAGTTTGTAGAGAGAAACAGTGAATTGGAACAGACAACCGTGGCTGCAGTGATCACTCAAGAGGAAGATCCCAGTCAGGTTATTCCTACCTTCGGAAGGATATTCCTTTGGTACCTTTGTCTACAACCGAGACAGCGAAGGATGTGGTCATCGGTGCAGAGGAGGCCCAGTTCCGGGAACAACTTCAGCAGTTGGTAGAGGAGTTTAAAGGATGTGTTGACTGACCTGCCTGGGGAGACAACACTTGAGACGTGCGAAATCAAATTGAGCACGGATGTTCCGGTGCGCGCTAAGCCATATCCAGTGCCCTACTCACAGCGTGAATGCGTCCGAGAAGAAGTGGAAACAATGCTCAGGATGGGGGTGATAGAGAAATCTGTGTCACCGTATTGTTCTCCGATTGTGCTAGTCAAAAAGAAAGACGGTAAGATACGATTCTGCGTGGACTTCCGCCGTCTTAACAAAGTACTGGAGTTCGATGCTGAGCCCATACCGGAGATCGAGTACCTCTTTGCCAAGTTGGGAGAGCGCCGAGTCTTCAGCAAGTTGGATTTGTCTAAAGGTTACTGGCAGATTCCAGTGGACAAAGGTGACCGACCCAAGACTGCGTTCTCCACGCCAGAGGGGCATTTTCAGTGGGTAAAAATGCCATTCGGACTGTGTACCTCGGGAGCGGTGTTTACTCGCATGATGCGCAAAAACTTCTTCAACCGCTGGAGACTAATATGGTGGATAATTTTATCGATGACGTTTTGGTGTCCACCGTTGGCACTGAGGAGCACTTGGAGGTATTGCGGGTGGTGTTACAGCGTCTCAGAGAGTGTGGACTCACTGCCAGGCCGTCGAAATGCGAGTTGGGTAGCGCCGAGGTGTCTTACCTGGGATACAGGATTGGAGGAGGCATCATCAAACCAGCAAGACAAGATGGAGCGGATACAATCATCACCGCGTCCAACGACCAAGAAACAGGTACGGAGTTTTCTGGGATTGGTGGGTTTTTACCGGAGGTTCATTCCAAACTTCTCCGACATTGCCCTTCCACTCACGGAGCTGACCAAAGGGAATAAGCCGCGAGTGGTGGTGTGGACCCCAGAGTGTGAGGAGGCATTTTCTGCTTTAAAGGACTGTTTTTGTTCTCATCCGGTATGCCATTTGCCGGTACCAGGTCGTCGGTTTATTTTGAAGACTGATGCATCGGAAGTAGGCATTGGAGCAGTCCTGTGCCAGGAACATGAGGATGGAGTGCACCCCGTGGTGTGCGCAAGCAAAAAGTTGAACCCAGCCGAACGCAACTATTCGATTGTGGAAAAGGAATGTCTAGCTGTGGTGTGGGCAGTGCACAAGTTTGAAGCGTATTTGTACGGTGTGGAGTTCACCCTCCAGACCGATCACTCTCCTCTTCAGTACCTAGAGCGTATCAAATCCCCTAGTGTCGGATCACCAGGTGGGCATTTGTTGCTCCAGCCATTCCGGTTTGTCGTGGAAGCCATCCCAGGTAGGGACAATGTTGTCGCCGATTTCCTGAGTCGGTTGGACCTGTGGACCTGTGAGGCATTGAGTGGTTGTAGTGAATTCTGATTTTTTTTTTCCGGGTTGTTCATACTGTTCATGTTGCTGCTCTTTGCGCGTGTTTGCTATGGTAGGGTATTTAAAGACAGGCTTTAAATCTTAGGATGGGGGTATTGTCACGCGCAAGACGCCGTTGCGTTTTTGTCGTTGAGGCGTGTAGCCGTTGTAATTTCTGGCTTGTGTGTTAAGGGAGGTAAGTCCAGGCGAGAAGGTCTGTGGGTGCGATGTTCACGTGTGTGTGACCATGATCACCGCGAGGGTCAGCTTGTGTTGTCATTGTCTATTGGTTGAGGGAACTGGTGAGCTGTGGTCAGTTTGTCGACTGGGATGCTAGCTTGGCTTCTCTCATCAGTTTCGACTCCTGGAACCGTCCGCGAAGGTTCGGCGGTTGCAGTATCGTGGTTGACACTCTTGCTACCTCGCTTTGTAGGGTGTCACGGTAAGCTCTCGGTCGACCGTGTGTTGGCTTGGCTTCCGAGCGTTTGTTTCTCTGTTTCGGTGTGCCGTCTGCAGTTTACGTTGAGCAGTGGTGCAGAGGCGTCCACTGGTACACTGCAGCGCGGGTGTCCTGTCCTGTCTTGTCCTGGGGGTCGACCGTCCTGTAGGGAGACGGAGGTCTTCAAGGTCGGGTCCTGCTTCCAGGCGTCCATGTGTTTTTTTTTTTTTTTGACCAGGTGAGGTTATATGGGATGTGAGGAGTGGAAGGTGGTAACGATCGTGACCATGTAAATAATGTATAGACTGGGGGAAGTTGTGCCGTTAATTGGCGGTTATGTATATAAGGTGAAGCTACGGCGTTGTTTGGTCACATTTGTGAAGGTGCAAACCATAATATCTCGGGTGTGGCGCTTATTGTGGTTATTCCGTGATGGAGGAAAGATGGGGGGTGAAATGGTATTGTTTGTGCGGCGTCGTATATGTCGTGCGAATGGTTAAACGCCACATGTGCTTGGTAAGGCCGCCTGAATTGTGACGGTAAGAAAAGCGGGTTGCGCAACTAAAAATACTTTCGTTCACATTCGTTATTTGGAGCAGACGCGTTAAACGTACGTGTAGGCTGTTGTGAAGTTCACTTATATAAGGTGTAGGGACAGGGTGATATAGAGAATGAAGAGGGTGGTGGTCCTAGTTGGCTTGCTATGGTAATCAAATAAAGGGGTAGGTAAAGGGAGGGGGTGGGTATGAAGAGGGTAGGGGTAACTTATGGATATTATAATAGCGTATACAATAGTTAGGTTAAGTTTGGGTATTATAGAGGGGGTAGCTTAAGGGTATCTTTGGGTAAAGAATGATGCTTATTATAAGTGAGTGCAGGGATGTTAATTGTATGTATATGAATAGCTTTTCATGTGCGTGCTATGACATGTGATGTGCTATCCCATGTTTGGTTGTGATGGAATGTTTATGCGGTCATGTTTTTTTTTTTTTTTTACATGTTTTTTTTTGTTGTTTTTTTTTAAGACTGATTTAGTGTTGATGAGGATGTAATTTAAGACCGAGAGAGTATTACCACAAGCATTTGTCAATACGGCTTTAAAAATGGAGATTTGAGGTCGATACGGGTTTGCCTATTCTAGTTCGGTACCAAATATAAAGGGAATACTGTCGACTGTTCTGTAGTTCTGTTAATGGTTTAGTAGTGATAGAATTGTATGTGAACAAGAGCTATAGTTTGCTGTTAAAATCGTCCATGGCATTAAGACAGACCTTGTGCTGTTAATGTCCGACTGGTCAGTTTTATTACTTTGCTGGTGACAATATTGGTTTTGGGTTAGTGTGCCACTGGGTGAGCATGGTCCACCTTTATAGTCGCGTTGTATGAGGAGGGGGGTACATATTATGGAGAAATACAAACTCAGCCCCCCATGTGCAAATGAGCTATGGTGATTTAAAAAAAAAACTGTTGTCTGGACCGATAACATTTACGACTGCTAGTCAAAACTCGGGTAGGAACAGCAGTGGGCTGGGTTAAGTGGCGTTAAACCAGTGTCGGTACCGTGTAGTCATAAGGACGTTTTGTAACTGTAAGTGCTGACAGACCGCCCTGGCTTCCGCCTTTGACTCCCGCCTGGGCTGTCGTTCCTGGTTTGCTCCTGAATCTACCCTGGCAGCTGTCCTGTCGTCCGCTGTGATGTCTGCTCTGATGGTCGCCTGACTTCTGCCTTGGCTTGGCTCTGACGCGCCCCCACCACCCGTACCAGTCCGAGGTGGAACCGACCTTGGGTGGGCTAAGTGAGGCTGCGAGGGGTGTGGGTGTGTGGTGTCTCCTGCCGCCTGCGTCTGCCATTTGGAGGAGAGTCCTACGTGCGTGACCTGTCCAGGTCACGTGTGTCCTCACCGCCAGCTTCCAGCCTGCGACTCTGTGACTGCAGGGTTGTTTCCACTGTGGCCCTCAGGTGTCACACGTAGGGTGTGATAGTTACACTACTGCATACACACACTTTGTGATAGGTAGTGCACTCTACACTTTCATCGGTTGGGTGATCTCCAATCATCTTCAGTCTCCGTTGTTAGTCTTCAGTCTTCTTCATCTTGTAGCTTCGGTCATCGTCATCGTTGGGTCTCGACAGCTGCGCCTCACTCTGTCGTCCTTCTTCATCCCCGTCTGATTACCCAGTGGTGATGTGGTGACCACTGATGGTTGCAGAGACTTGCTAGGGTGAAGCCGCTGTTGATGGTGTTCTCGGATGTGTGTGTGGGCGGGGGAGTGCGAATGTGTGAGTTGGGAAACTGTTTGACAAGTATATATATGTTTCTTAGTAATTTGATTATTTGAGGGAAGAAGTGGTGGGTGTGTGTGTTGTTAGATAAGTGCTCCTGGGTGAGCAAATTGCCAGCAGAGGTTGGTCAGGTTATCTTGAGCGGCTGGGTATCGCATGGGCACCAAGGGTTCGGTGGCGCTGTCTAATTGCCTGGCAGTCCAGCCCTTGGTTACCATGTGATTCCGCCAGTGGTGCCCCTTGTCTAGGTTGGACTCTGGGTGGGTCGGGATCCCCTGAGATTCCCAGCGACAGGAGGGCATGTTGTTATTGGTGGGTGTTTGTATGCATAGGAGTTGGGTCTGTGCTTGACCGCTGTGCACTTGGGTGCTGTGGCGAAGGAATTTGCTGGGGTTTATATGCCTGTCCTTTGAGTGCTCATGGGTTGTAATGTGGAAGTTAAGGTATATGTGCTGTTGGGTGATTGTGAATGATGTGGGAGTGACTGTAAATAAAATTGGCTGTTTGTGCACCTGTATTCGTTTGCTTGTGTCTGTTTGGTAGTGCGTGTAACCCATTACATCCCTAGGGTGTTCCCTGTCACCGTCTTATACGTTGTGACACCAAGGCAAACAGCTATCCAGAAAGAGAAGACAGGTGTGCACCTCACTCTTCCCAAGGCAAACAGCCATCCAGAGAAAGAGAAGACAGGTGTACACCTCACTCTTCCCAAGGCAAACAGCCATTCAGAAAGAGAAGACAAGTGTATGGAAACTGAAAAGTATGCTCGTGTGCTACATAGTTGATCAATTCTGTATGCCTAGAACACATGAATGCTTGTTGGCTGTGAACGTGCTACATAGCTGATCAATCCTGTATGCCTAGTACATGCTACATAGCTGATCAATCCTGTATGCCTAGTATACATGAATGCTTGTGGGCTATGAACAAAACGCAGGATTAATTCGTTGATTTCTGCATTTCAGAAACTTTGTCCAAAGATTCAAGGTCTCGTACTTGTCCGAGAATGGCAACATTCCCGCTTGGTCAAAAGAAACCAGAGAATCCATTTCTCAAAGTGCGGCAACCGTTTGCGAACAACGGAACCCTTTTTCTTCCGTTGGAACCGGGTTTACTTTGGACCGCTGGACGAGCTGAGACGCCTTGATGACGCTTACAGCTTTGACGTCATCGGCGACGTCACTGAAGACTACGCCGTGGCCATGGAGATGGCTATGTCGGAGGCTGGTCAAGCGCACATCCAGGTTAGTCTCATCTTCAGACAGGTAACACTGAATGATCACACACACACACACACACACACACACACACACACACACACACACACACACACACACACATATGTGTTTCCCACAGATGTTCAAAGAGGCATTTGCATGATTTTTGCATAACATTTGATAGCTTTTCTAATTTTTGTCTTTGTTTTTATTTGTTGTAATGAAACGGGCCGTTTCCCCATCTCCTTTGTTTTCATTTCTTTCTTTTAAATCATGTCTGTTTCTCAAAGTCTTTTTTTCCTTTTCCTTTTTTTTTTTTTTTTAAATACTAGAATCGGTTAAAGGCCCTTCATGATCATAAGGTCTGGGGTCACACTGAAGCTAAAACTGAAAGTACCTGTACTACTCTATTGTCCTGATTTTTTTTCCTTTTTTTTCAACCTAGGGAAATGACTGAGGATGATGGAGGTAGCACACATTAGAAGATGGGGACAGGGGAGAGAGAGAGAGAGAGAGAGAGAGAGAGAGAGAGAGAGAGAGAGAGAGAGAGAGGGAGGGAGGTAGGGAGCGAGCGAGCGAAGGAGGAGGATGTAATGAAAAGGTTTTACTTCAATTGGTCTGCATTTTGCTTGAAATACTGATAAAATGAACATTAATTTCGCTATAATTTCTCTCTACCTCATCAACAAGAATGTTACCAACTTATTATTTCTGTCTGCCTGCTGTCCTCTCTCTCTCTCTCTCTCTCTCTCTCTCTCTCTCTCTCTCTCTCTCTCTCTCTGTTTACATGCGCGGTGTG
>JADBJO010000645.1:593809-596309 GCA_016801955.1 Conus betulinus | reverse complement strand
ATTGCAGTCATTTATTTTGTATTAGCTCCCTGACCGTGCATATATCCATGTTATGTGTAACATCGCCCCTTCCCCACTTCTCCCTGTGCCCCCTCCAGCACCCCCCTCCCCATCTCCCCTTTTCCGTACCAGCCAGTGACAGTCAAACCGACCGGTGACTTTGCGCGGGTGTGTTCCTTTTCCAGGACAGTGTTGTCTCAGCTGGATTACTTCGTCATGGTCAGCGGGCACGCCCTGGACCCCAGGCTCCATCCGGGTCCCCCTGAGGACAGTCTGCGCCTGGCTGGCATCCCGGTCTGCGCATGCGTGGCGACCCCTGTGTACCACGTGGACGTGCTGGGGTCACTGCTTTGGTCCGAAGCTCAGACGCTGGGGGACAGGCTTATGCGCTCGGCAGGTACAGGTAGCTGGAGGAGAGGGGGGGGGGGGGGGGGGGGGGGCAACACGTTTGCGGCACAAGGCATGCTTACGTTTGCGACACCGTTACGAATGCATACATACAAGTGAATGAATGAACAGATAAATAGATGAATTCATGAATGAGAATAAAAAGGAAATTTTAAAAATAGGGCGATTGGGCACAAAGGACCATTTTTGAACAAGTACACATACTGTCCATGATCAGTATGCCATTTCGGTATCCCTTTCACACTGAGGACATACAAACCAAAACATTGCCCGTCCATAGCCTGGGCAGTAATGAAGTTGTTTGTTACTGAATATTCATTAGCATCCTTCTTCCCATTGAGAAATCACAAGATGAACATGTGCAACGTGCATCAAAATATCTCAATGAGGAACAGACCCCTCTCGTCCGCCATTTGAAAGTATGGGAAACGATTTTCGTCCCACCCTGTACCTCGACGCCCGGATAGAGGTGGCATTGTTTGGAACCCGCTGGATTGGAGAGTGTGACTGTTCTATAGAGGTGGCATTGTTTGGAACCCGCTGGATTGGAGAGTGTGACTGTTCTATAGAGGTGGCATTGTCTGGAACCCGCTGGATTGGAGAGTGTGACTGTTCTATAGAGGTGGCATTGTTTGGAGCCAGCTGGATGGAGAGTGTGACTGTTCTATAGAGGTGGCATTGTTTGGAACCAGCTGGATTGGAGAGTGTGACTGTTCTATAGAGGTGGCATTGTTTGGAACCAGCTGGATTGGAGAGTGTGACTGTTCTATAGAGGTGGCATTGTTTGGAACCAGCTGGATTGGAGAGTGTGACTGTTCTATAGAGGTGACATTGTTTGGAACCAGCTTGACTGGAGAGTGTGACTGTTCTATAGAGGTGGCATTGTTTGGAACCAGCTTGACTGGAGAGTGTGACTGTTCTATAGAGGTGACATTGTTTGGAACCAGCTGGATTGGAGAGTGTGACTGTTCTATAGAGGTGGCATTGTTTGGAGCCAGCTGGATTGGAGAGTGTGACTGTTCTATAGAGGTGACATTGTTTGGAACCAGCTTGACTGGAGAGTGTGACTGTTCTATAGAGGTGGCATTGTATGGAATTAGCTTGACTGGAGAGTGTGACTGTTCTATAGAGGTGGCATTGTTTGGAACCAGCTTGACTGGAGAGTGGGACTGTTCTATAGAGGTGGCATTGTTTGGAATCAGCTGGATTGGAGAGTGGGACTGTTCTATAGAGGTGACATTGTTTGAAATCAGCCTAATTGGAGAGTGGGACTGTTCTATAGAGGTGACGTTTGGAATCAGCCTGATTGGAGAGTTGGACTGTTCTATAGAGGTGACATTGTTTGGAATCAGCTTGATAGGAGAGTTGGACTGTTCTATAGAGGTGACATTGTTTGAAATCAGCCTAATTGGAGAGTGGGACTGTTCTATGGAGGTGACATTGCTTCGAATCAGCTTGATAGGAGAGTTGGACTGTTCTACAGAGGTGACATTTGTTTGGAATCAGCCTGATTGGAGAGTGGGACTGTTCTATAGAGGTGACATTGGAATCAGCTTGGTGGGAGAGTGTGACTGTTCTATAGAGGTGGCATTGTTTGGAATCAGCCTGATAGGAGAGTGTGACTGTTCTATAGAGGTCACATTGTTTGGAATCAGCCTGATTGGAGAGTTGGGCTATTCTACAGAGGTGACATTGTTTGAAATCACCTGATTAGAGAGTTGGGCTGTTCTATAGAGGGTGACATTGTTTAGAATCAGCTTGATGGGAGAGTTTGGCTGTTCTATAGAGGTGACATTGTTTCGAATCAACAGGATTGGAGAGTTGGGCTGTTCTTGATCTCCTGACAGTCTGTGGATTATTCCTTGCTGGTTCAGACTCTAGGGTCTTCTATTCCCTTTGCAGAGCGTTCCCAGACTTTGCCGCTCCAAGCTTCTCTTCTTCTCGGGCTCATGGTCTACATGCATGAACGCACGGAAAGCACGTGTTTTAAAACTGCTTCAGCTGTTCATTTGACACGGAACTGTCTCTTTGTTCACCGCCACAATGACGAATTTTCATATTTGTTGAATTTGCCGCCATCAAATCAAATTAC
>JADBJO010000645.1:576309-588809 GCA_016801955.1 Conus betulinus | reverse complement strand
AGGAGACTGTTTTCGTGAAAAGCTACATCAGAAAGTCTTGGGAGCTGACCAACATTGGTAAGCTGTACAGACTTGCTTTGCTGTAGTATCACAGAAAGACTCCCGTCTGTTACGTCAGCCAATTGACTAACGCATCGATTGACAGATCGGCTGTTGATAAACTGTGATCGATCAATCCTCCGACTGTTGACAAACTGAAAGGTCTTTGCTGACGGGGTTGATCGACTTTATCAATTAGTTAGTGGACGGGCGAATTGACGTATTGACTGATTAACTGATGTCAATGCATTGACTGACTGATACTGATAATGTGATGATTTGTTTCGTAATCATCTAAAGATAACTCGTAAAAAAATGTCTGTCCGACTTAAAATAATTTCGAATTACTATTGTTCTTGTAATTATTGACTGCTAATCTTTTTGAGGGACGATTATGTGCTCGGTACATTTATACTATATATTTTCAACGAAATTGATATAGTAAAATTATTGCTGTTGTTAATTTCAGAAACGAACGGAAGGCACATCAACGTCCTTTTGATATTTTATTTAAATTATGTACAACATTTCGTTTTTTGAATTCATCTTCACTCCTAGTTTGTATGCTCATCCATCTTATTGCAGGCCTCTGTCTGTCTGTCTGTCTGTCTGTCTGTCTGTCATTGTCTGTCCGTCTCTCCCTCCCTCTCTCTCCTGTCTGTCGATCTGTCTGTCTGTCTGTCTCTCTCTCTGTCTGTCTCTCTCTCTCTCTCTCTCTCTCTCTCTCTCTCTCTCTCTCTCTCTCTCTCTCTCACCAAGTTTTGTTGGATAGGTGTTGGGTGCTAGTGCGGGGTGAACCGTGGATGGAGAGAAGGGAAATGCAGTCCTCTGTCATCATTGCATTCATTTTCAGTATTTCTCATATATGGTTTTGCTAAAATAGTGTGTTTCCCCACACCCTCCCCATTCTATACACCATCTCTTTGCACCAAGCTTTTACTGAGGCGTAATCTCCTGTTGCTTTCATTGCATTTCTTATTCTCAAAATCTTTGTGTTCCTAGGTTTTCTCAGTTCGGATGCGGCTTTGTGTTAGACAGCATAACAACCAGTTACATTTGGCAGTTTGATTTAGCGAAACTGGGACAGAGCGTCATCATTCTGATTGCATATTTCTTCTTGTTCTTATTCTTGTTCTTGTTCTTCTCCTTCTACTACTACTACTACTACTCTTAATATTTCTCTTACAGGTCAGATTCCGGGCTCAGCAATTTCAGTGAACGTCACGGATGTAGACTCCAACTATTATTCCGATAAGAGGTGAACTACAAATTCCTATCACACACACACACACACACACACACACACACACACACACACACACCCCCAGCCACCCAGCCACACACACACACACACACACACACACACACACACACACACACACACACACACACACACACACACGCTGACATGGGGAATATATTAAAACTAACGAAAAAGAAAATGTTACTGAAAGTAAACTAATATCATAAACTAGAAATGCACACACACACACACACACACACACACACACACACACACACACACACACACACACTCACTCTTTCATTTCTCTCTCTCTCACACACACACACACACACACACACACACACACACACACACACACACACACACACACACACACACATACATACACCGACGAGTACGCACGCGCTTTCTCATGCTCCGAGCACCATTCAACCGAGCAATTTCTGGCCGTTCAAAGTGTGGGGACAGTTAAATATCTGAGTGTGGAGAATGCTTGGGAAATTTCATGGGAGCATGACTCCAAAGATTTCCACTGATAAATCTCTGAACAATTGAATTCTAGGGACAGCGGAGGGGACGGAAAAGAAATCTCACCTGAAGGAACAGCTGGTTGACTTGCTGACGTCGGCTGGTCAAGCGATGACGTAGGCTCCTCCAGTACCGACACGTGCTGGTCCTGCAGTCTCACACGGCGTGGTGAAGTAGGCTGGTTCCACACTGACTGAGCCTGACACTGCAGTAATGGTTCTGTCGTGACGCAGACTGGTCCAGTGTTAATGGAGACTGGTCCTGTCTTGGAGTTCAGTTAGCCCTGGACCCCAAAAGTACTGTCTTGCAGCAACACGAGAGAATCCTGTATTATTGCACACTGTACAGCCATACACCAGTTGTGTCGGCTCGGGTTGGTCCAAGAGTAACGCAGACTAGCACTGCATTGGAACACACTGATGCTGCACTAAGGTTGGTCCTTCGTGCATGAAGATGCCTTGGTCTTGTAAAAGAGGATGTCCATCTACATCATTATCTGCCCAACTGTCAAGTTTGAGTATTCCTTATTCTTCAAGCGTTTTCATGGCACCAGAGGCTGTCCACAATACTTGTCCAAACACGAGCTTCTATTTTTCCCCTGGTAGTTCTGAAACAGCAGTATTCATGGAGTTAACAACAGTAAAACAGAGACCAAATTTAGAACTTGCTCTGATTTTTTCCCACTGGTATCATACACTCCACACCCACAACCAACTGCTGTTGGAATAAAGATGTTCATATTTTCACTCAGGCAGAGCAAACATGATGACCGATATTTGTGGGTATAGTTCTGTGGGGGACTTCCCTTGGTTAAATCATCACGGATAATAGCAAAATAGTGTACACGCACATCGGTGATTAGGCCTAGTTCGTTTTAAAATATGATTGTGGGTAACTGACAGCTGCGCAACAAGTAAAAAAATAATGAATAAAAGCTCTTTTTACACGCGCGCGCACACACGCACGCACGCACGCACGCACGCACACACACACACACACACACACACACACACACACACACACACACACACACACACACACACACACACACATTCGGACGCACAAATCAGTGACTACTTTGATTTGAAGTCTTCGGGCGATTGACGATTGTCCCAATGCAGATTGCATCCGTCATCTGCACCAGGGTAGGTAATTTGACATTGTGCTGGTGCAATAACCAATTTTTTAGTTATCCTAGTGCAAATATTAACTGCCCTTTACCCTGGGGTAATTGCGAATTATACTAGATTCTCATTTGCACCGTGACACCTCATACATACATACATACATACATACATACATACATATATATATATATATATATATATATATATATATATATATATATATACATATATGTACACACACACACACACACACACACACATATATATATATATATATATATATATATATATATATATATATATCATAAATCGCCAAAGCTATAAAATTTGCCAACAAATACATTGAAATATCAGGGTTAGAAATGGAAATCATTTTCCATACAAAGAAAACTAAACTCCGCAGCATATCAAAAGTAATCATCCACCTTCCATACTGAAAACAATACCTAGAGGCATAAACAAGAGATTATCTAATCTGTCTTGTAATGAAACAGTATTTAATAACACTGCAGCTGAGTACCAAGAAGCGTTACACCAAAGTGGCTACAACTATAAATTACACTATGACCCAGGAAATGATATGAGCAGACACAAGAAGAACAGGAAAAGGAAAATCATATGGTACAACCCCCCATACGACGAAAAGAGTTAAAAAACAAACGTAGTGAAAGAATTCTTTAAATTCTGACATCTTCTTTCCCAAAAGAGCACAAGCTGTTCAAGATATTTAACAGGCACAACGTCAAATTATCATACTCATGTATGCCGAATCTCAAAAACATCATTGATTCAACCAACAAAATCAAAAGCAGTACAGAGACAAACGAGGGTGAAGAAAGGAAATCTTGCAATTGTACCAAGAAAGAACAGTGCCCTCTAAACAATAAATGCCTCCACAGCAATATTGTATATCAAGCCACTGTAACATCAGAGAACGCTGAAGAAACATATATAGGTATCACCGAAAACCAGTTTAAAACTAGATACGCAAATCATAAACAGTCATTTAATAAAGAAAGATACAAAAATCAAAACAGAATTGAGTAAATATATTCGGAAACTCAAAGATAAAAAAATAGACTACAACATATCCTGGAAAATCTTAAAAAGAGCTGCATCATATATTAACATTTCCAAAAGATGTAATTTATGTCTAACAGAAAAATATATGATATTATGCAAACCACACATTAGCAACCCTAAACACCTGGATAGAAATGGTTAACAATTGCAGACACAAATGGAAGTTCCTATCAGTGAACAGAAATAAAAAAAACACATGAAAAACACTGACCGCACGTGATGGCAGACAGCGATCACCTATAAAAAAAAACACTGACAGCACTGACCCCCCCTCCCCCCCCCCCCCCCCCCCCCCCCCATATCCTGACGACTGCACCAGCAAGAAACAGCGCTGTTGATTTTATGCTTACATTTTAATCCAACTTTTAACATATATATATATATGCGTGTGTGTGTGTGTGTGTGTGTGTGTGTGTGTTGTAATGTATTATGTGTGTGCGCGCCAGCGCGTACACATGCTGTGTATGTGTGGAGAGAGACAGACAGACAGACGGACAGACAGACAGACCGAGACAGACAGACAGACGGACGGACAGACTGATGTCTTTCGTTGTTTAATCCATGACAGAAGTGACCTCTTTTTATTTTTGTGTTAAAAGCCCGTGAAGAGGGCCCTGGGCTAGTCCGTAGTGAACCTAACAGTGAACCTGTCCCCAGTCTGCAGCTAGGCCATAGTGAACCTAGCAGTGAACCTGTCCCCAGTCTGCAGCTAGGCCATAGTGAACCTAACAGTGAACCTGTCCCCAGTTTGCAGCTAGGCCATAGTGAACCTAACAGTGAACCTGTCCCCAGTCTGCAGCTAGGCCGTACTGAACCTAACAGTGAACCTGTCCCCAGTCTGCAGCTAGGCCGTACTGAACCTAACAGTGAACCTGTCCCCAGTCTGCAGCTAGGCTGTAGTGAACCTAACACTGAACGGTCCCCAGTCTGCAGCTAGGCTGTAGTGAACCTAACAGTGAACCTAACACTGAACCTGTCTCCAGTCTGCAGCTAGACTGTAGTGAACCTAACAGTGAACCTAACACTGAACCTGTCCCTAGCCTGCAGCTATGCCGTAGTGAACCTAACAGTGAAACTGTCCCCAGTCTGCAGCTAGGCCGTAGTGAACCTAACAGTGAACCTAACAGTGAACCTGTCCCCAGTCTGCAGCTAGGCTGTAGTGAACCTAACAGTGAACCTAACACTGAAACTGTCAACAGTCTGCAGCTAGGCCGCAGTGAACCTAACAGTGAACCTAACAGTGAACCTGTCCCCAGTCTGCAGCTAGGCCGTAGTGAACCTAAGAGTGAACCCACAGTGAACCTGTCCCCAGTCTGCAGCTAGGCCGTAGTGAACCTAACAGGGAAACTGTCCCCAGTCTGTAGCTAGGCCGTAGTGAACCTAACAATGAACCTAACAGTGAACCTAACAGTGAACCTAACAGTGAACCTGTCCCCAGTCTGCAGCTAGGCCGTAGTGAACCTAACAGTGAACCTGTCCCCAGTCTGCAGCTAGGCCGTAGTGAACCTAACAGTGAACCTAACAGTGAACCTGTCCCCAGTCTGCAGCTAGGCCGTAGTGAACCTAACAGTGAACCTGTCCCCAGTCTGCAGCTAGGCCGTACTGAACCTACACAGTGAACCTAACAGTGAAACTGTCCCCCAGTCTGCAGCTAGGCCATAGTGAACCTAACAGTGAAGCTGTCCCCAGTCTGCAGCTAGGCTGCAGTGAACCTAGCAGTGAACCTAACAGTGAAACTGTCCCCAGTCTGCAGCTAGGCCGTAGTGAACCTAACAGTGAACCTAACAGTGAACCTGTCCCCAGTCTGCAGCTAGGCTGTAATGAACCTAACAGTGAACCTAACAGTGAAACTGTCCCTAGTGGGCAGTTAGACCGCAGTGAACTTAACAGTGAACCTAACAGTGAACCTGTCCCCAGTCTGCAGCTAGGCCATAGTGAACCTAACAGTGAAACTGTCCCCAGTCAGCAGCTAGGCCACAGTGAACCTAACAGTGAACTAGTCCCTAGTCTGCAGCGGGACCTCTTCGAACCGTCCAGCCACAGGTGGAAAATGACAGTGGCTCTGGGCTCAGATGGGTAGACTGAGACCGGCAGTTTTGAGGTGTTTTTTTTTTTCCCTTCAAAACGGATCCCGCTGTACAGTTCCTCCTCATTACTGCAGAGTCCTGTGTCTCTCTCGGGCCTGTTGGCGCCCGATTTGTTTACCAAAGAAAGCGTATATTTGAGTGCAACTCCTGTCATGTAGTCTCGGAGCAGGAACGGGGGCTCTCTGCAGCATTGTCTCCATCATTAGTAATCAACTAATCATCATCGTGAGAATGGTTTGTTTCGGCTGATGATGATGACGGACCGTTCCTCCTGCAGCAACAAGCGGGTGACGGTGATGGCCTACACAGTCAGCGTGGCCAGGGCCGACTCCAGCCTGACCCTCATCGACCCGCCCTCCCTCGCCTCCCTCCAAGCCGGCTTTGACACTTCCGCTTACCGGTTCTGCGCATGCGTGCCGCTCAGAGCGAGGCGGCTTTCTCTCGTGGGGCCCGTGGACCCGCACACCAAGACCCCGATTGAGGAGGCCCTCGGCAAAGCGTGGAGGCAGGCGAACCCGGGTGAGAGGTTATGTCCCTTAGCGGTGCGTTGATTGGTGTGGTGGTGTGGTGTGGTTCTTCTATGTCGATGGGAGACGATTTGATTCAACGTCCACACTTGATGTGGAGGACGGGAACCAGAATGTCAGGAGACCGGGATTTTTTTTTTTTCTTTCTCACTTCTTTCAAACCACCACAGTTCCCTCCCCCCCCCCCCCCCCCCCCCCCCCCCCCCCCCCCCTTTGCCACACTTCTTCTTCCATTTCATCCCAGTCCTCATCTCATCACATGCTCTACTTCGTCTACTCTGCCTCAGCTTTTCGCTCTCTTATCATTTATTCTACTTCGTCTACTCCGCCTCAACTTCTCTTCTCTCCCTCGTCACTTGCTCTACTTCTACTCCGCCTCAACTCTTCTCCCTCTCAAAATTTGCTCTTCATCTTGCATTTCACCAGTTCTTCTTTCTATCCATTGATCCTTTGGTCTTCTTCTTCTGTTTCACAAGTGTTTTCTCCATTCCTTCCTCTATTTTTCTCCCATCCTACCCCAGTCCTTCTCTCACCGTCACCCGCTTCTAGTCTTCTTCTATTTCACCTCAACCCAATTATCGTCCCTTTCTGTTCTTCCATTGTACCTCAACCCATCTATCGTCCGTTTCTGTTTCTTCCATTGTACCTCAACCCATCTATCGTCCCTTTCTGTTCTTCCATTGCACCTCAACCCATCTATCGTCCCTTTCTGTTCTTCCATTGTACCTCAACCCATCTATCGTCCCTTTCTGTCCTTCCATTGCACCTCAACCCATCTATCGTCCCTTTCTGTTCTTCCATTGCACCTCAACCCATCTATCGTCCCTTTCTGTTCTTCCATTGCACTCAAACCCATCTATCGTCCCTTCTGTTCCTTCCCATTGCACCTCAACCCATCTATCGTCCCTTTCTGTCCTTCCATTGCACCTCAACCCATCTATCGTCCCTTTCTGTCCTTCCATTGCACCTCAACCCATCTATCGTCCCTTTCTGTCCTTCCATTGCACCTCAACCCATCTATCGTCCCTTTCTGTCCCATTCCATTGCACCTCAACCCATCTATCGTCCCTTTCTGTTCTTCCATTGTACCTCAACCCATCTATCGTCTGTTTCTGTTCTTCTTCCATTGTACCTCAACCCATCTATCGTCCCTTTCTGTTCTTCCCATTGCACCTCAACCCATCTATCGTCCTGTTTCTGTTCTTCTTCCATTGTACCTCAACCCATCTATCGTCCCTTTCTGTCCTTCCATTGCACCTCAACCCATCTATCGTCCCTTTCTGTCCTTCCATTGCACCTCAACCCATCTATCGTCCCTTTCTGTCCTTCCATTGCACCTCAACCCATCTATCGTCCCTTTCTGTCCTTCCATTGCACCTCAACCCATCTATCGTCCCTTTTCTGTCCTTCCATTGCACCTCAACCCATCTATCGTCCCTTTCTGTTCTTCCATTGTACCTCAACCCATCTATCGTCTGTTTCTGTTCTTCTTCCATTGTACATCTCAACCCATCTATCGTCCCTTTCTGTCCTTCCATTTCATCTTCAACCCATCTATCGTCTGTTTCTGTTCTTCCCATTGCATCTCAACCCATCTATCATCCGTTTCTGTTCTTCTTCCATTGCATCTCAAACCATCTATCATCCGTTTCTGTTCTTCCATTGCATCTCAACCCATCTATCGTCCGTTTCTCTTCTTCCATTGCATCTCAAACCATCTATCATCCGTTTCTCTTCTTCCACTCCACCCCGACGCTTCTTTCCCTCCCTCGGATTCGGATTCTCCCTATCGGATTCTTACTTCTTTCCCTCATCGGTTCTCTACTTCTTTCCCTCATCGGATTCTCTACTTCTTCCCCTCATCGGTTTCTCTACTTCCTTCCCTCATCAGTTTCTCTACTTCTTCCGTTCCACCCTTTCCCTCCTCGGTCTCTTCGTCCTCCTTTGCCCTCCCACCCTAGTCCTCCTCCACTCCACCACACGCCTCCTCTCCTCTCCTTCAACCCTTGCTCTACCTCTTCAGTTTACACCCAGTCCTTTCCCCACCCCACCCCCACCCTACCCCTGTCCTACTCCTTCCAGTCCTCTCCACAGTTCCCCCCTCATCCCTTGCTCTAGTTCATCCATTCCACCCGAGAGTGCCTCTCTCCAATACCTTCTTCTACTCCTTCCCACCCTCCACCACATCCCCCCCCCCACCCCCCCACCCCCCCCCCCCCCACCCCAAGTCTCCTGTTCTGTTTCTTCCACTCATCTAAAAGATCTCTCTCCGCCATCAGTTGCCGTACTTATTCCATTACACCGGTCCTTCTCTCCTTGCACCTTTGCGTTTTTTTCTTCTTTCGTTCCACCGGTCTTTTTTCCATCCAACCTTGTTCTTCGTCTTTCAGTCCACCAGTCTTTCTGTCCCTCATCCTGGCTTTATTTCTCGCTGTAATCCGTAGTTCTCCCTTTCATCCCGTGCTCTGCTTATTCCATTCCAACGTGCTGGTCCTCTCCTTCATCCCAGGTTCAGAAAGAAAACTGAACGGAAACATGGAGAAGAACGTCAAAAGCAAGACATATATAAAAAAAAAAAAAGGGAAAAAGAACCCTCTCTCTCCCTCTCTCTCTCTATGCCTCACTCACCCTCTTTTTTCTCTATTATACGTGTGTGCGTGTGTGTGTGTGTGTGTGTGTGTGTGTGTGTGTGTGTGTGTGCGTGTGTGTGTGCACACGCGCGCGTGCGCGTGTGCGCGCGTGTGCGTGCGTGCGTGCGTGCGTGCATGTGTGTGTGTGTGTGTGTGTGTGCGTGTGTGGGGAGGGGCGGCAGGCGGGGGAGGGGGGGTTTGCATGCATGAGTGCGCACGTCCGTGGCTGCGTGCATGCCTGGATCTGTGTGTGTGTGTGCGTGCATGCCTGGGTCTGTGTGCGCATGCGTGAGTGTGTGCTTCTTTCTAGGCACACAGCGTATGCAGACATGTAGCACAAAACAGTATTGAATTGTGTTTACAGACTTCGGAGGAAAACTGACCGTGAACATACGGCACGTGTTGACCAACCGGACAGGCAAGAACGGGTATGGGCTGGCTGCAGGACCGTATCCACAGCAGTTTTGTTTACTCTGTGTGTGTGTGTGTGTGTGTGTGTGTGTGTGTGTGTGTGTGTGGTGCATGATTGCTGTCAACATTAGATGTAGAAGTCTACAACAACAAAAAAATCCCACCGTGAAACAATGACACACCGAGTGAGATGTCAATCGTTCGACTTCGCTTACAACATGAATGTTGAGAAAAACTGATAGAGGGATCGATCAATCTCTGTCTCTGTCTGTCTGTCTGTCTCTCTCTCTCTCTCTCTCTCTCTCTCTCTCTCTCTCTCTCTCTCTCTCTCTCTCTCTCTCTCTCTCTTATTTTTCAGTTTATCTTGGGCTAAACGATATCAAGCATGAGAGACATGATAAAATAAAAAAAAGAAAAAGAGAGTAAATGTATGCTATACACTTAGGCCTACAAGTACAGGCATGAGAATGAACATGTATGCGTATGTATTCATTTGCTCATAATTTTTCCATGCATGCAATGCACATATATACACACACGCGCGCGCGCGCGCGTCACACCACACGCACACACACACACACACACACACACACACACACACACACACATTTATCTGGATCCACGAACGTGTTAAATCAGATATTGATAACCATAACCTAAACAACATGACGTCTATATCAAACAAATGTAAATCAGATCGCGATTTAACAAAGACAAAATCAACATGCCAGTACATGAGCGCAATTTGCCTCGTCTCCACTCTTTCAGACACAAGCTCTCTCTCTCTCTCTCTCTCTCTCTCTCTCTCTCTCTCTCTCTCTCTCTCTCTCTCTCTCTCCCCCCCCCCCCCCCCCCCTCTCTCTCTCCTTTCCTCCTCCTCCTTTCTGGATCTGACCTGATCCAATCTGACCTGACCTGGCTCTGACCTGCCGTGACCCCCTGTGGCAGGGAGGAGGTGACGGAGGTGGTGTACACCCTGACCCCAAAGCCGGGGACCGTGCCCGCGGGGTTCAGGGACCGTGACCTGCGCGTGCCGGCCAATGAGAGCGTGGCCAAAGCCCTGCAGGAAGTGAACCCTGACCTGGCCTTGTACGCCTTCCACCGGGAGAACAGCGACACCGTGAGTCACGTGCACGGGAGGAGCTTGGGCTGGGATTGTGGGAGGGGTAGAGGGAAGAGAGGGGGGAGAGGGGGAGGTAGGAAAGCGGGAGGAGCTTGGGCTGGGATTGTGGGAGGGGTAGAGGGAAGGTGGGGGAGAGGGGGAGGTAGGAAAGCGGGAGGAGGTGGCTGGAGAATGGGGGGGGGATTATTAAGTGTTGAGGTATTGATGTACGCACGTGTGTGTGTGTGTGTGTGTGTGTGTGTGTGTGTGTGTGTGTGTGTGTGTGTGTGTGCTCGCATGCGCGCGCGCGTGTGCGACTGTATATGTGTGTGCACATGTGTACTTGCGCAAGAGTGGGCGCGCGCGCGCGAGCGTGTGTATGTGTCTGTGTTTGCGCGAATGCCTTTCTGCCTCATTAGATATTTACATGATGGATTTTGTAGTCCGGCGTCGCTGCAACCAGCGAGTTGCCCCACGTCAAGGGCTGCCTAGAGTTTTCCTTGTGAATATGCCTTAAAGTGACCAGTACCCTGTAAGCAAGAACTTCAACGTAGCCGGTTGGGGGAGGGGGGGGGGGGGAGGCAGGCAGGTGAGGTGGGGGATGGGATGGAGTGGGGCAAGTCCTTCCTCCAGACCACTACATACCCAACAAAAGTGAAATCAGACATTACGTCAAATGTTTTGTCAACAAGAAACAACACTTCACATGTGACTTAGATCATGTTAAATCATGTCCCCCAAACTGGTGCTGACAACTCTTTTGTAAGTTTTCGGAAGAGACGAGAGAACCGAGGTACTGTGTTCAGCGTGTGTGTAATGCACGGAAAAGAATTCCAAAAATCAACAACAGGGGCCAGATTCCGTCCGATATCCAATGTTGAGAGCTGAACAAACTATACAAACACTGGAACATTATACTTTAGTGATGAGAGCAAATTTCATACCGAGAAATCTGTTTTTGAGGACCTACCTTGCATCAGAACAATTTGCTTCCTTAACCTTTGATTTTTGATCCCATTCTGTCACCGCGTTGGAATGGAGATCACCAACAATAGGAACAAAACAACAGCAACAAAATCATGCATAATGAACCATAAGCAATGTAATCAGCAATGTTAGCACACACACACACACACACACACACACACACACACACACACACACACACACACACACATATATATATAATAAAATAATATATATATGTTAAAAATAGGATGGTAAAAGGAAGTTTTAAAATCAACAGATCTGTTTCGAGCGCTGGCTCTCCTCAGGATGTTGAGGTATTTACGTACGCACCTGAGGAGAGCCAGCGCTCGAAACAGATCTGTTGATTTTAAAACTTCCTTTTACCATCCTATTTTTACACAGATGTTGCTCCCCAAGGGGTTGAGCACTTTAAGAATGTTATTAGGCATTTTAGTGGTATTCTTATATATATATATACATTACATTACATTACATAACAGGCAGGCAAATAGCGTGACCCTGTGCAACAGAATCTGGTACCTAGTGACAAAATGATTGACCATGCAGGGTATACACCCATCGCAGTCTCCTTCCACGCAATCGTTCGAGTCTGACAAGACAAGAACGTTACGTTTTTACCTATGTCTGTTGGTTTGTCAGTCTGACTGTCAGCGAGAATACGCAGTAACCACACAGCCGATTTTAACGAAACTTGGTGGAACGTTGGAGTGTGGTCTAAGGACGAAGTCAT
>JADBJO010000645.1:553809-571309 GCA_016801955.1 Conus betulinus | reverse complement strand
GGGGCGGAGGAGGGTCAGGCTGGAGTGTAGTTGGACTGAAAATCACAGTGCTGTCCACCAAGATTGGCATGGCTTCTGTTGTTTCATTGAGACTCCCCCCATCTATCTCTATATGTCCATATTTTCTCATTTGTCTGTCTGGCCGTCTCTGTCTGTCTGTCTGTCTGGCCGTCTCTGTCTGTCTGTATCTCTTGCTTAACCTTCCTCTCTGCACCTGGGAGTATGCTTTGATGCGTAACGCCTTTAAAATGTGTGTAATTTTCTGATTAATGCGATTGCATTCACGCCCGTGTGTGTGTGTGAGTGCTATGTGTGCACGTGCTTGTTCTCTCTCTCTCTCTCTCTCTCTCTCTCTCTCTCTCTCTCTCTCTCTCTCTCTGTGTGTGTGTGTGTGTGTGTGTGTGTGTGTGTGTGTGTGTGTGTGTAACCTGTGCGCATTTAAGCATCTTCATTAACAGTTCTGCTGCCTTTTTGTAGCGGACATCTATGGTTCGGGGCCAATGTTTCGCTGATGTATGTACTGATATTGCTGTTGCTGATCTGAAGTACCATTTGTCATTTCCAGACTTGAATCTGACATGCATGCATATTTCATGCCAATGAAAAGTAAAGATCTCTCCCTGAGCAGTTCTGTGCTTAACCGTACACAAGATCGTTCTCTCCTCTCTCTCTCTCTCTCTCTCTCTCTCTCTCTGTCTGTCTGTCTGTCTCTCGGTCTTTCTCCCTCTGTCTCTCTGTCTTTCTCTCTCTTTCTGAATCAACGATGCAAGCATTTTGGTCTTTACCCTCTTTCTTTCTTTCTTTCTTTCTGTTTTTTGTTTTCTTTACTATCATGTGCATCATTTATGATATCCCCATCCGCCCCCAAAAGTATAGGAATAAATGAAACTCTCTCTCTCTCTCTCTCTCTCTCTCTCTCTCTCTCTCTCTCTCTCTCTCTCTCTCTCTCTCTCTCTCCCCCCATCCCCCCTTTCCCCATGCAGAATCAGTACAAGTCGTCAACGAGAACTAGCAGACTTCCACCGTGAGCAAGGCAAGACTGCTCTCTTTTGAAATGGACCGCTGGATGAGAGAGAGAGAGAGAGAGAGAGAGAGAGAGAGAGAGAGAGAGAGAGAGAGAGAGAGAAACAGAGAGACAGAGTGAGAGAATGTTGCTTATAGCCCAGCCGACCGCCAAGGGCCACATCAGGGCTGTCATGGCGGTGAAGTCAACCCTCAAGTCATTGCAAAAAAAAAGGGCACATATCCACACAACTCACTGAGTCACACTGTGTAAAAAGACACCAGAAAAGGTGAGAACAAAGTCCTTACCATAGAGAACCAGCACCAGGAACTGGACAATGGTGAGAACAAAGTCCTTACCATAGAGAACCAGCACCAGGAACTGGACAATGGTGAGAACAAAGTCCTCACCAAAGAGAACCGGCCAGCCCTGCAACCACCACACCGATGTTTGGAGCTTAGCACGGAAGAAAAGCCTAAAACATCGTTCTACCCTGTGCAGTATATGACAGGCTTCCAATAGCTCCCGGCGCACACAGAGAAACGGTCAGCGAGAAGACAGCAATGAAGGGAGCAGAGTGAGAGATATGGACGTGGTGACCTGTGGGCCGGCAGGGATAGCATGTCCCGGGACTCGCTGAGCATCAGTGACAGACAAGATCAACATCACGTGACTCGCTGAGCCTCAGTGACAGACAAGATCAACATCACGTGACTCGCTGAGCCTCAGCGACAGACAAGATCAACACCACGTGACTCGCTGAGCCTCAGTGACAGACAAGATCAACATCACGTGACTCGCTGAGCCTCAGCGACAGACAAGATCAACACCACGTGACTCGCTGAGCCTCAGCGACAGACAAGATCAACATCACGTGACTCGCTGAGCCTCAGTGACAGACAAGATCAACATCACGTGACTCGCTGAGCCTCAGTGACAGACTAGATCAACAACACGACAGTCTGGAAAGCTTCAGTATGAAATAGACGTCCGACGACCACGGTTTCGCTCAAGCATGGGAACTACCGAAAGAAACCGGATAGTGGTAAACCGACGACATTTGCCGGATTATACCCGCTGTCCCGTGAACATTCGTGTCATTGTACGGCGAGATCACTCAGGTCACAAGCATGCCAACTCAAAGCAACAGTCAATCCCAGTAAAACACAACATCGGACTTGAAATATGAATGAAGTTGACAGTTTCCGTGTGATAACAACCATCTGGCGTTTTCAGGACTCTAGACAAAACAGGCAAGCAGAAGCTTCGGCAGATCAAGCAGATTACACAGCTCTCCATGGAAGGGCCAGAAGGACCCATCAGATGATCTAAAGACACAAAAGATACCAGCACACCGCCGACAACCTCTCTGACGTCAGAAAGAAGGGCCAGGAACCACGTCACAAGGCAGTGGGAGGGAGATGAATTCTTCGATTTTCCCGGGGGAGTTGAACAGAATGCTGAAGGACAGGGTTGGGGGTGATTTTTTTTTATCTTGACGTTGAGACTGAACTTGCTGACGACCATGACGTGTAAAGAAGAGAGACAGATAATACACAGAGATAAGCTGACAAAGTGTCAGGCATACAGAGGTTCAGAATGCACGTAGAAAGTTTCAATATCGGCCGAGGTTACTTTGTTTGCTTGGTTTTGTTTTGTTTCAAATATACGGGGTGATCTGTTAAATGGAACGGTTAGCGTAATTTGCACTCGCTACTTTTTATCCCCCTGGGAATGTCAGTTGTTAAATTATCGTGTTATCAGACGCAAATCCGTTGTCCAGAGCACTAACTCTCATTGAATGACAGCCCCCGGAAGGGCTGTGCGTGCTGTGAGGGTGGGCTGATAATTGAACTGAACAGGAAACCGGTCGAGCTTCAGCCGGGGAGGCAAGGTTTGCTCTGTGACACAAAGGCTTCAGCCGAGGAGGCGAGGTTTGCTTTGTGACACAAAGGCTTCAGCCGAGGTGGCGAGGTTTGCTCTGTGACACACAGGCGTCAGCCGAGGAGGCGACGTTTGCTCTGTGACACAAAGGCTTCAGCCGAGGAGGCGAGGTTTGCTCTGTGACACAACGGCTTCAGCCGAGGAGGCGAGGTTTGCTCTGTGACACACAGGCGTCAGCCAAGGAGGCGAGGTTTGCTCTGTGACACACAGGCGTCAGCCGAGGAGGCGACGTTTGCTCTGTGACACAAATGCTTCAGCCAGGGAGGCGAGGTTTGCTCTGTGACACAAAGGCTTCAGCCGAGGAGGCGAGGTTTGCTCTGTGACACAAAGGCTTCAGCCAGGGAGGCGAGGTTTGCTCTGTGACACAAAGGCTTCAGCCGGGGAGGCGACATTTGCTCTGTGACACAAAGGCTTCAGCCGAGGTGGCGAGTTTTGCTCTGTGACACAAAGGCATCAGACGCTGCTCGGGTTCCTCGGATGCTTGGCCTCACGTGCCCGCTGCCTTGACAACGATGGCATCACGCGTAGCTCGTCTTCCGGTGGAATGATGACGATGTCTCTCAAAAACCCTTGTCGGCGGATGCTACAGTGGGGGACGGGGGGTCGATTTTTTAAACTAATATTTCCTTTCTCTAAGAAGCGTGAAGCCAATGGTTTTGGTGTTCATATATGATTCTATTTTTCCTTTTTTCTCTCTTTTAATCTTGTTAAAGCCTTTAGTAAATTGACTGGAATTACTGTAAACAGACAACGATAAAAATGGAAAGAATGAAGGAAGTAAGGAAAATGAGTGATCGATACTGACTGGATGACACGGGAAACGACTGAATGAAGCGCCAGCTGGCAGCTCTTCAGTCGGCACTACCCAGGTAGGCAGCCCGTTGTGTAAACGAGTGTTGATTGTAAAGCGCTTACAGCTTGGCGTCTAGCCGAGAATAGGCGCTATATAAGTATTCATTATCATTATCATCAAAAACATGCAGAGGAGTTCAACATTACGAGAATTTATCAAGCCTTAATTTTTTATTTAAGCAAATTTAGCTGTCGATCACGTGTTCATTTCGTTAGCGCTTCAACAGTTTCAAGCATTCGAGTATTTTTTCATCGAGAATGAAAAGTCGTTTTTCTCCCCCCCCCCCCCCCCCCCCCTTCCCCGCCTCTCACTCCCCCCCCCCTCTCTCTCTCTCTCTCTCTCTCTCTTTTTGTATATAGGAATTTGATGGTTCCCCTATGCTGTCAATGAAGGATTTAATGTTCACACACCTTGCGAAAGCCCTCCTCTTCAGCCTCAGCCCCTGGGAGGTGTTCAGTGATGCCTCATCTGATCCAACCCACTCAGGACACCATGTACTGAGCACCCTCCCCCCCCCAACACACGCACACACACACACACACACACACACACACACACACACACACACACACCACACCCTGCAAACTGACGATGTCGCGAAGTCAGCTTGAGCCTCCCTCTTCGTAGGGCACCAGAACGTCCACCCAGCCACAATCCTCATGGACTTTGATTGGACAGGCATGGCCGTGAGAAACAAATCCATACTGAAGTCATCTCGGGAGTAGGGCACGCAGGGATATAAACCAGAGACTCTTTACGGTGATCAACAAATCCAAACTGAAGTCATCTCGGAAGTAGGGCACACAGGGATATAAAACCAGAGACTCTTTATGGTGATCAACAAATCCAAACTGAAGTCATCTCCAGAGTAGAGCATAAAGGGACATAAAACCAGAGACTCTCTATGGCGGTCAATGGGGATGATAAAAATCATGCTACCGATTTCAACTCTGGTCTGAGACTAGGTAGCAGGGTTGTACTCAACGTTTCCTTTCAGAATCATATTTTGCCATCAACCAGACCCGACATTCAGATGCCTGCCGTGTTGGATAATATTAAACTGAGCGACAGTCGGAGACATGCTCATTAAGAGAATTAAACTCGACTGTACAGGCGAAAAATTTCTTATGCAGTTCCTTCTGCAAAGGCAAGGACTAAAAAAAGGAGAGAGAGAGAGAGAGAGAGAGAGAGAGAGAGAGAGAGAGAGATTCGGATACTTTTTTCAATATATAGGCCATGACACCTCATGATGGAGGAGGTGGAGGGGGGGGCAGGTGTTGTGGAATTAGGAAAGAAATAACAAAAGCAAATGAGAAAAAAGACATTATTCACACTTCAGATAATTTCATCGATTGATCACACGCGAAAAATCGACATTACACATCGGTTAATAATTAGCTGAAAATCAACACCGCGAATCTTACATGCGAAGAACAAACGAACAGCAAAATGTGTGACTGTCGTTTCCTTTGTGAATGCAGTAAACGACTGACTGAATTAGATTGTCGATAATGTTTTTACAGTAATTCCTTAGATTACTCAATGCAGGACAGCAAAACACAAAATGATCTACATTTCCTTGGCCGCTTTTTTTTGCACACGGGACAGACAAGATCACGTTCATAACCTGTTTTATGATAATGTGTGTGTGTGTAGGGGGGGGAGAGGGGGGGGAAAGAAGGTGAGGGTTTGGGGGGTGTGATTGGAGGAGGGCCGTGACTTAACATAACTGACGCAGAGAGAGAGAGAGAGAGAGAGAGAGAGAGAGAGAGAGAGAGAACGTGTACTCCTACATAGCAGATAATACTAGATGGTGCTCATGACTATGATGATATTAGGTTGTGCCGCGGAAAACGGTTATCCTTCGAAACAGAAAACAAACAAACAAACAAACAAAAAACACGTGGATTTCAAGCGATTTCTCCAGAAAACTAGCGTTTCCTGCTGTTTTCCTAAAGAGACAGTGACTCTTTCCCTGTCAAAACATGGGAAATAGTTATCACTGGCTACCAAAACTATATGTGCTCACAATCGGCTCTGGCTGAACAGTAATTTCAACATGATATCTATCGCAAAGTTGAGCTGTGATTCCATGGGCCTGGTAGTCCCAGTCATGTTGTCATCATTTCTGAAGAATAACCGAAATGAAATTTGTAGAAAATGTGGAATTTATTAGGAGGGGGGAAGGACAAAGGAAAACCAAAGCAAGAGGACATATTTTTAAAACTATGTAAACTTATCGATCTGAGGCCATTGCTGAGAATACAAACACAAAACATGCGTTAACCGTACCCTTGACGCTCGTCGAGTCAGTTACACGAAGAGAACAGCACGAATACACACTTTGCACGTGGAATTTTCAAGTTGCTAAGGAACTGTTCAAAATTATTTCTTACACTGAGAGAGAGAGAGAGAGAGAGAGAGAGAGAGAGAAAAAATAAATAGCATATTCATCTACATGTTCCTTCTTAACTAACCTGTCGCTTCTCATCACAGCCCCAAACGGACACAGACCACTCCGTCGAGCAGACGACATACATCTTCACACTTTAAGCTGGCCGCCATTTTTCTTCATGAGTGACCTTGACATTCGATAAAGCCTTGCATTCCTGTTGACGATTTTTGTTTGGTTTATATCACTGTCATAATTTTCTTTATTACCATGTCGATATAATCCTCTCCCTTTCTCTCGCATCATAACTCTTCTGAGCGAAAATCTCGTAACTGTTTTCTGCGCGCACAAATGGCACGTTCTAAAAATAAACTTTCAGTACAGATGTACTTTTACATTCGGGCCATTAATTAATTATAACCGTGCCATTTATTGTCGGCTAAATGCAGAGAAAAGCCAGAGGTAAATGAGGAGTTTAAAATCTCTCTCTCTCTCTCTCTCTCTCTCTCTCTCTCTCTCTCTCTCTCTCAAACATTTTGTCGGCCACTATATATCTGGGACGGGTCTTCCGACTTTTCCTATTTATCAACAGATGATTATCGTAAGTAAGGAGGGTCGCATGGGGTATGGACAGAGGCATTCTTATCCACACAAACAAACTGCGCCCTCATCTAGGCACGCACACCCTGTCACTCTCATGGAGGACCCTCGCCAAGGTGACGGGACATCAACCACATTAGGAAAAAGATTAACTTGATTCTGAACCCCCACCCGTCACTACACAACACATTCATCTGTATCATACAAAAAGCAAACAGCACGTAGATAATCCCCTCTTTCTCAATTATTCTTAATTATCCGGGAAAGACAACATTCCAATATTCCAGTTCCGTAAAAATGCGTTAAAAAAAAAGAAAACAAGAAAAAAAGAGAAACATTTACAGCTTGTCAGCTATTTCCCTTTATCGAACAGTTCGACTCCTTCGTCCGTCTCGTTCATTAGAGTCACGTTGACCACCTTGGAGACGTCACACTCTCCCTCAGTCTTCCTGATCTGGCCGAACGCCAGTTGAGGGATACAGGCAGTGTAGCTATGGCTGTGTGTCTTTAGATCGAGTCCCCTGGACTCCACTGTCATTCGCCCTCTCCACTGAAAGAACTCCGGTCGGCCTCTTCCGCGGGTCTTCTGTCGCTGCAGACACACTGGTTGGATGGCAGCTCCCTGTCTAGGCCCGGGGTGACACGTCTTGCTGTCTTCGCCCCCCCCCCCCCCCCCCCCCCCCCCCCCCCCCCGTCAAATCTTCGTCGTAGTATCTTATTTTATTTTTTTTTTAGCCATCAGGATGACGTAATAATTTCACTCTCTACATGTGAGTCACACTTTTACTGGTTTTCCAAGCATTCAATAAATGTTTCTTAAACAATACGAAACGGAATGATATCGGTTCAGCCAATGTAATCACTGGTCACACACACACACACACACACACACGCATACACACACGCACACATACAAACACCACAACAACTGACACCAACAGCTGTGAATACCCAAGCAATGTGTCTCCGAATTCATTTTGGTTCAGCCGATAGAACCACCAGTGCACCCTTCTACATGCACAACAAAGCGTTGCATGTTAGGTGGTTCATGTATATCGTCTAATTCTGACTCCTCTTCGAATCCCCTAAACTACCCATCTGTGCCCATAGCTCAGACCTCTGGATCGGGTCGTTACGTCGCTGTGGCCACACCTTAGGGCATTATCGCGACGGGTTGGGGATGTGCTCAGTCTGGATAGTCTGCTGTTGTGATGCGATCAGTCTTTTGAAACTTTCTATGGATGGTGCCCTAACAATATTTTCTTCAAGGTGGTTCCAGTCTCTAACTGCACTAACAAAAAATGACTGTTTGAACTGCTCTGTCTGGCATCTGCTGACTTGGAATGTTCTTGTGTTGTTTCTAATACAGTCAGAGATCGCACTGGTGGTGTAGTAATTGCCAGAGGTTCGTGGCCTTATGAGTCGTCCTGGTTTGTGTGGAATTAGATATTCAGCAGATGGTATGGCCGGTACCAACCCCTCAACCACCTTGTAGAGGAAGATGAGGCGTAGATCACGTCTGCGCTGTTCGAGTGTTGGCAGTTGCAGAGTGTGAAGCATCTTGGTGATGGAGCCGGGTGTTCTGGAATTGTAATTGCCCGTTATGAACCGGGCGGATAAGCGCTGCACTCTTTCGAGTTTGTCGATGTCTTGTTTGAGGTAAGGACTCCAACTGATGGAGCCGTACTCGAGGGCTGGTCTGATGAGGGATAGACAGGCATTCTTCTTGCATTGCAGGGGGCAGAAGCGCAGGTTTCGCCTGAGAAAGCCAAGGATGCTGTGCGCTTTCTTGCACGTGTGGGCAATATCGGAGCTCCATTTCAGGTCATCGGAGGGTTGGATACCAAGGTAGGGGGTTGTGTGGACATACTGAAGGGGGCTGTTACATAGGAGAGTAGATGTAGCTGGTAGACTAAGGATGTAGCACTTGCTGGGGTTAAACTTCATAGCCCAGTCAGTGACCCAGGTTTCGAGTTGGTTGAGGTCTTCTTGAAGCTGAATATGGTCTTGTAGGGAGTTGATCTGGCGGTAAAGGAGGCAATCGTCAGCAAACAGGCGAACTTGGGACTTGACTCTATCCGGGAGATCATTGATGTGGCACTGGAAGAGGAGCGGGCCCAACACTGTTCCTTGAGGTACCCCGGAATCCACCGAGGTCTCTTCAGATGTGACGCCCTCTATCACGACGGCCATCTTCCTGCGCTGGAGAAAGTTGGATAGCCTGTCCACAAGCAAAGGCCTAATGCCTCAAGAATGTACTTCCACCCACAGACAGCGCGGAGCAAAACTACCTGAATTTGTCCAGAGCGACTGGAGAACAATAACTGGTCGACTTATCACAGCATCGTTCATTTCGTACATGTATTTATGCATGTAAGCTGTTATTTTTTTCATGTCTTTTTGTACTCGCAATTCTTATAGAACAGGGAGTACTTTACAAAGGGATCGAAGAAATGCTGTCTGATTATCTGTGTGTGTGTCTGTCTGTCTGTGTGTCCGTCTGTCCGTGGTCAAAATGCGTTCCACTCGCTCCAGACAAAACTTCTGGGCCAATCTTTCTGAAAATTTGTTAAGTATGTTCATTAAGAGTCACGGATGACGCCCAATGTTTTATTTTACCAGAATAGCCGTTACTAACGGCTATAATGGCCCAAAACAGTTTTTTCTTCTGTATGGAATATCTCAGTGACGAAAAACCTTATGACGCATGTTGATGGTGACGTCAAATACATTATGACGCATGCTTGATTGTGATGTTTTTTTTTCTGGTAGATAAACTGGGAGTGCGTTTATATGCTTTGCATCTTGCTTTTAACTGAGAGATTTCTGTTATCGGTAGTTTTTTTTGTTGATGAACAAGATTTGATGCTTATCTGTTTCATTTCGTAGCGTAGTCTTTGCAGAGGGTGAGAATTCGATAGAAAGAGAAATGTATGTTCATCATCTTCAGAAACAAAATTAATTGTCTCTTCACTCTCTCTCTCTGTGGAGGAGGGGGCATAGGAGTCGGAAGAGATGGAGGGGGGGAGGGAGGAGGGAGGTATAATAAGTATATAGGATGTGGTAGTTGTTTGTGGTAATGAGCTCTTTACTTCCACCACGGAGGTCAAGTTCGCACTGTCTTCCGTTTGTTTGTGTGTCAGTGAGTGAGATAACGCCGACACTACCAAACCGATTTGAAAAAGATTTCGTGAAAAGATGTAATAGGGCCAGAAGATGAACGCAATAAAGTGTGGTGCGGATCCGGATCAAACAGCAGATCCAGAATTTTTTCTTTCTTAAAAATACAATGACAGGGCATTTTAGCAAATTTTCGGAGTGAAGGTTTCATTGATGTTGAAGGACTGTGCGATCTTGCCAGTCTCCACTCTCCTGAATATCCTTTTGCTGACCTCTGCTAAAGAGGTCATGTTTTCGTCTGTTTGTTTGATTGTTTGGTTGTCGGAAACATTACGCAAAACCTATCGAACCACTTTGAACCAGACTCGGTGGAAAGATTTTAAAATGAAATATGGATTAGGGACAAATCCATTTAATTTGAGGGCGGATCCGTAGTGCAGATCTGGAGTAAAGGCGATTTCGAGTTCAGCAGATTATTAGAAATTTTCTACTGGACTCAAACACTGTGAAGTTAACACTTGTTTTGTGTCGTGCATTAAAGTGCGTTACTTCACACTTTGTTTTTTGTGTGCTCTTCCGCTTTTTCTCTGTGAAGTTAATGTTTACAAATCGATCCGTATCGTAATATACATTTATGGAATACGTAATCTTTCCAATCATAAAAAGGTTAATACTACATGTTTTCACATCCAGTTTAAAAAAAAACAAAACATACACACAAAAAAAACATGGGAAGTAACTCTTTCGGTTCGTTGCTACCATTACCTACCCTGGCGAAAAAAAGAGTTGTGTGTGTCGGTATCTGACTTTTTTCCCTAGTGCCCATCTGGTTCTGCGTACTGGTGGTGATATTTTTGAGAGGGCCGAGTGGTCGGTTTGGCTATGATTATACAGAAACTGGAGTTCAAAACACGACTTGCCGAGTGGTTTATATATAAACTTCCTCGCGAACCGCAGATACTTTCTGTGCTGTTCGCCTGTCCAAGACTGAAAGAGAGCGATGTCTCGAGAGCTATGCGGGCGGTGCGCGAGCTATTTTTAGTCCTGTTACGTCTCCCATCTCGCTACGCGAATCACATTGTGGTCTCTCCATTTCGGACCGTGGGGCAGGCAAGGACAAAACAGTCACACACGGTTCATGTAACTTTGGAAATGTCACGCACAGATTCACATCAAAGAAGACAGAGGTTTAGAGAGAAGATTTACAACGATACCTGAAGGAGACCAGGATTTACTGCAACAGCTGAAGGCAGTGGATATATGGGATTAAAAACTACACGTACGGAGAGAGAGGGAGAGAGAGAGAGAGAGAGAGAGAGAGAGAGAGAGAGAGAGAGAGACAGACAGACAGACAGACAGACAGACAGAGAAGACAGAGGTAGAGCGAAAGAAGGCAGACAGACAATCAGAGACAGAGACCACACACACACACACACACACACACACGCACACCCTACACAAACACACACACACACACACACACACACACACACACACACACACACACACACACACACACACATAAATGCACACACACACATATGCACATGCAGAGAGAGAGAGAGAGAGACAGAGACAGAGAGAGATTTTCGCAAGAAAAAAAAAGAGCTTGTGACAAGATAAAAGCACACCTGGAAACCAGATGTAAACGCAGTCTGCCCGGTAACCAAGGGAAACCAGCGCTTGTCACAGCAGGAATAAATTCATTTCCGAAACGTGAGCAGCCTTATGAATAAAGCGCATTCTTGTTCAATGATACAAAGACAAACAGCCTCCCCTCACGCGAGGCAGAGGATCTATAAAAGATCTTATACACACAGTGGAGAGAGAGAGAGAGAGAGAGAGAGAGAGAGAGAGAGATTTCGCAGGAAAAAAAAACCTTGCGACAAGATTAGCATGAGAGGCACGCGTTTTGTTAAGAGACAGCGGGTTTGAATATTTTACCACGATCTCTCTCCCCTACCCTCCTCCATCCCCTCTCCCTAAATGCTTTGTTCAAGATCGGAAGGCACAGTGTTTAGCCTGGTAGAACGGATTCCACTTCGCACCAGGACATTAAAAGCGCTCGCGGTATGTCTGTGAAAATCTGACGTGTCTGTTCCCGTTCAGATGGGAAAGGCAACTGAATATTCCGTTTGGGAAAGCGGATTTGAGTTTTTCTTTTCTTGTGATCAAAAAGGAGTTGGCAGGAAGTCTGTGAAAATGTTCTATACCTGGATAAAAACCCGAGACTGAAAGTAAGATACATAGTGCTTTTATTTCTGGGAGAGCCAGTTTGACAGTCTCCTCCCCAACTCCAAAGAAATCAGAAACTAAGAACAGGTCAGCGAAGAACTGCAAACACCTGTGGAATTTTGAGATTGAAAGGCAAACAGAGTTTTGTTTGAGAGAGAGAGGTTCTGAATGTTTACCCGAACAAAAAGAAGAAGCTCACGAGAAGTCAATGAAAATGTATCTACGAACGATCAAGGCTGAAAGATAAACACAGTCTTGCTGAAGAGAGTGGTATGTTTCTTTTATATGTATATATATATATATATATATATATATATATATATATATATATATATATATATACTTTTTTTTAAACTAGACAAAAAACAGTATATCAATTTGAAAAAAAGTGATATACATGTATAAAAGATCAAGACTGAAAAAGAGCCCACACACATATTGTTTGTGGAGATAATTAAATGAAAAAAAGCAATAACAATAACAAAAAACTTCTGATATATCGATGAAAGTGTCACCTAAATCTAAAAATCCAAAGGCGAACGACAAATTATGTTTACCTCTCTAATATAGAAGAATATAAATATGCGGAACGGGGTTAAACAAAACAAACAAAACAAAAAAGTAATACGAATCACCAGAGGGAAAGAAAAAGGTACACTTTCGTAAAGAGGTTCCGCCGCTCTCTCTCTCTCTCTCTCTCTCTCTCTCTCTCTCTCTCTCTCTCTCTCTCTCTTACGATTGTGAAATGAATGGAGTAAGCAAATAAAAACACAAAAGAGGCGTTTCGACCCGGAGATCTTCTACTGGCAAGATAAACGAAAACTACGAAAAGAACAGCGAGTTGTGCTGCGCTTGGGTAGTGTTCTTGCTTTGCATGTGCGACACAGAACAGTCGTGCACTTAGGCCTCAGCGACATTCTGCTTGTTACAAGGTAAATCTGACTCCATATTTTTGGAGTGTTTATTCTTAGGTTGATATTTACAAACCTAGGACTCGGTCTAGGTACGTCGACACAGAATTGGGTTTGGCAAAACGGTACTCTCTCTAGTGCAGAAGAAAGTAAATAAATGCATGTTAATTTGGACTCCAGCGTTTCGGTGCAGTGTTAGGTGTGCCTTCTGTCTCTACTCACTAACTGACTGTCTGAAACATTCCTGTAGCCTACTCTATATCCCCAGACACACGTGAGCATATATCTATTCCTGTGACAGTTGGTGGAGATGCCAATCGATCCCCCTCATCTCTCCTCGCAGCTAAAGCGTTAGCTCTATCTTCAACGCATTGAAGTATTGGATCGCACAGGCCTGTGCTTGTGGACCCACTACTCCCTGTTCTCCGTGCGCCTATTTGCCTTCACTCACATCATTTTTTTTTTTCACTTGTTTTAAAAATTGAAACTAGGACGCTAACCTCCAATCCTGTATTACTGTTAAAAAAAGGGGCCTCACAATCGCATGTTTTTGTGTGTGTTTGTTTGTTTTCCATGTCTCGGCTTCCAGTAGTAGACCAGTCAATCGTTCACACGCTCAAAGTTTAGTTGACAATACTGACTCCCAATACCCTGTGTCATCCATTCCTACTCAAGCGTCTCTAACTCCCTCCCTATCCAGTCAGCCAACATTAGAGCACGTGTCTCCTTTCAACTCCGAATTTGATCTTTCTGTGTCAGATTACAAGGAGGATAGTAGTTTCATCCCCAGTCTTTTGGACGAACTTACATCTACAGAACTCATTGAAAAACGAATCATGCTCATTCGATGTGTTTCATATGAAAGTTCTGTGAAATTTGAAATACAACCAGGATCTGTTGAACAGAATGGCACTCAAAGTATGTTGGGGGTGAAAGGGAGGGGGGGGGGGGGGGGGTGCGGGAAGACATTTAGTCAGTCGATCCATGTAACAAATTGAGCCAGAAACCCACCGAAGTGACTCTGTGACAACGAGGATTTTAGTTCGGTACAAACTTTCTGAATGTACTTGTGATAGTTTCGGAGGTGTATCGAGCAATACAGGATGGATCCCGAGAGATGTCTAATGTCTCTAAAAGGACTCTTTGGCCCTGACGAAGATGTGTGGTACTCGAGTTGCCCTTCTAGTTTTCTTTGGCCGTCTTTGTCAGCATTTGTCTGACGTCCGTGTAGAAGCCACCAGGGTCGCAAAGCTGTCTGTCGATATCATCATTTGCTTCCTTCCTTTGACGGCGGAGACAGCTTTACTCAGCTCTGCCCCGCATTTCAATCTACCTCCCAGTAGCGGTGTGTCATCGCCCTTGCTACTTTTACCTCCGACAAGGAAGTCATATTTTTATCCCGCGTCAGTTTTGTTTAGTTTCTTTGTGTTTGTTTGCCAGTCAGAAAGATGTATATGGCACCACCAGATCGATTTTAATTTGGTAAAAAAAAAAAAAAAAAAAAAAAAAAAAAAAAAAAAAAAGAACGTGCTCCTTGAACGGATCCATTGAATTTTGGTGCGGATCCCTGGAAAAAATCTGGATCAGATGGGAGATCCCGGAGCTGTTTTGGCTAGATCGTTAGAAATAGTCCACAGAACAATTACACGCATTGAAATTCTGCTATAAGATGATAGCCACCTATGACTTCTTACATTTTCCATGGAATATCAAAATTGTCTTGTGATATAAGCGATGCCATTTCCAACATAGACTTTTTTTTTAGTACAGGGGAAGTAACTTTTTTCAGTACGTGCTTATTTCCCCTGCGAGACGCCAGTTTGCTTTGGAAACAACCGAAATGAACCGAATTGATTTTATTTCAAAGGACCGATGTGTTTGATTGTTGCTGGAAATAAGTTGTAAATGTTTATTCAGATTATGAGAAAGTTCCACTCAATGAATGACTGTAACTGCAACAGCAGGCAAGTATGAAAACAGATAAATGAATAGACAGCTACAAAAGAAATAAATAGACAGATAAGTACATAAACAGACAAATAAATAAATAAATAAGTAAATAGATAAGCAAATAAATGCATGAATGAATAAATCAATAAACAATAGAGAATAGCGACAAAAAACAATCTAGAGGTAGATTTACGGGTAAAGAATCGATTTCCATGACGTTGAAACAGTGTGTCGGTTTCCGGTGACCACTCTATTTAATGTGCCTCCCCGGGAGAGAACGTGGGCGTGGCAGTTTCAACAGCGGCGTGACAGTCTCTCAACAGCGGCGCGACAGTCTCAACGGCGGCGTGACAGTCTCAACAGCGAGACAAAGAAGATCCTGCACGCAGGATTAAAAAAAAAAAAAAAAAAAAATCTCAAACCTAGTTCGAAACTGTCAGCTCTTCTCTTTTATGTTAACAATTCAAAATGTGGACAGTACTTTGTAATTGTGCTCCAATGATGATGTTGATTTAAAACACTTTGTGGACAGCTGAACGATTGACGTTGAAAGTGAGATGAATTGCTGCAAGACCATGGACATTTGGCGAAGACTTTCCTGTGGTTCCATCTCCCGTCTGTTTGTAGATATCTTCATGGTCATTTTTTTGTAAGTATGTACTATGGTCGTGCGGTGTGTGTGTGTGTGTGTGTGTGTGTGTGTGTGTGTGTGTGTGTGTGTGTGGTGTGGTGTGGTGTGTGTGTGTGTGTGTGTGTGTGTGTGTGTGTGTGTGTGTGTCTCTCTCTCTCTCTCTCTCTCTCTCTCTCTCTCTCTCTCTCTCTCTCTCTCTCTCTCTGTGCCACTGTGTGTGTTTGCTTTCTTTCTTCCTCCCTCCCCCCTCCCTCTCTCTCTCTCTCTTTTCCACCCCTCTATGCGAGCACTCGCGTTTGCGTGCGTGTGCCCCCTCTCTCTCTCTCTCTCTCTCTCTCTCTCTCTCTCTCTCTCTCTCTCTCTCTCTCTCTCTCTCTCTCTCAAATTTCAAAAAAAATAGTTTCAGATGTATAAAAGGTTTTCGATTGGTTTCGATCTTACCCAAGCCTTTGGGTACAGACTGTGCACATGGGTGGCTCGGAGCTGATCACACTCACTCTTCCCCCCTCCTCCCCCCTCTCTCTCCCTCCCTCCCTTTCTCTCTCTCTCTCTCTCCCTCCCCCTCCCTCCCTCTCTCTCTCTCTCTCTCTCTCTCTCTCCTCTCTCTCTCTCTCTCTCTCTCTCCTTCCTTCTTTTCTCTTCAGGTAGCGTCGAAGCCTTAGTGGAGTATAGGGGCGAGTAATCCGAAGTAGGACGGTCCCGTTGGTGCGAACACCATTCAGCTGTAGTCTAATACAGAACGAGCCAAATCTGTGTGTGGTTGGAGGAGTTTTTTTTTAGGTCAGGGCTCTGTCTCTTTGAGCTACTAAGTGTATGACGTTCAGGGAGTTTTGGAAAGAAAGATGCGTGTGTGTGTGTGTATGTGCGCGCGCGCGCTCGTGTGTGTGAATGTATGTATGTGTGTGTGTGTGTGTGTGTGTGTGTGTGTGTGTGTGTGTGTGTGTGTGTGTTTTTCTTTCTTTCTTTCTTTCTTTCTTTCTTCTGTTTTTCATTTCAAGATTCTCAATGCGTATACGCAAGTCCAGCTAGCTTCGGCTGAAGGTTACTCCAAGACTGCTCCAACAGCAGGAAAAAAACTGAATTGTTCGGAACCAGTTTCTACATCAGGAAAGACATCTTAACGGTCGTCAAAGTGGAAGTGCGGCCGTGGAACACACATCTTCAGCCAGTGCTCCTCCCGCTGACTGCTTCCTCCTTGTCTCCTTCCATTTCCTAGACAGGACTGTGTTCAGTCGATGTTGTTTATTACCCAATAAACCCCAGACTGCTTCCTTCTGGTCTCATTCCATTTCCTATACAGGACTGTGTTCAGTTGATGTTGTTTATTACCCAACCAACCCCAAAGGGCCATAAACGGCTGACATAGGACTTCAGTTCTCTTGAGGAGATTGCTGCTATAAACACGCTGTAAACACCACCGTGCCAACAAACAAACAAACCAACACTAACGTGGTGTCTGCAGTGTACGGCTCTGAACACTGCGATAGCATTTTTCGCGAAGGCTACAAACACTTTCCTTATGCGGCAGGAACTCTAGCCAATACGTTCTTTCAGGTTCCCCAGCAAAATACACCATCCTTCACTCTTCTAAACCCACGTCATCTGGACCAGCTGATTAGGCTTTGCATTGTGTTTTACGTCTACTCTTGCGCTCTGTACTCTACTCTTCTAACTAGCCATCACAGCGTTATTTTCTGTCAAACTAGGGATCGGAGCCATCTTGGCCATCCACGTTCTGGTCAGACCTCGAAACAGGGCTTTTTCTGTAACGACGTCAGCATCAAGTACCCGTATGTTGACAGCACCATCAGCAATGACGTCATTGTCAGCGTCACGCTCGTCGCTCCAGTGACTCTTGTGA
>JADBJO010000645.1:528809-551309 GCA_016801955.1 Conus betulinus | reverse complement strand
CATTTACATTGTATATCTTGTTAAAGCTATGCAAATGCGAGGGAAATCATCATAAAAAGTCACTTTGGGACTGCTGTTCTTACACGGCAAAAAACAAGCAAACAAACAAAAAACTTCCACCTCCAGGTCCTTACGCGTTTATTTCGCATGAGTATTGGTGTTTTTAAAAACGCGATGCACGCGCAACATGTTTACACTGATTCCAGGTACGTATCGGACTATAACTGCACGAACACAGAGGTGAGTGAGAGGGAGCTGGACACTGCCCGCCAATCCTTCCCCTCTGGCCACTCCGCCTGTGCCGCCTACATGGCCGTCTTCATCATCGTAAGTCCACAGCAATTAGTTTCCCTCTTTTTTTTTGTTCTGTGCTGCTGCTACTGCTGCTTCTCCTCCTCCTCCTCCTCCTCCTTCCCTTCTTCTTCTTCTTCTTCTTCTTCTTCTTCTTCTGCTGCTGCTGCTGCTGCTGCTGTTGTTGCTGCTGCTGCTGCTGCTTGTTTTCGCTCCTCTTTGTCTTTTCACTCTTCTTCTTTCATGTTTAAGGGCAGTTATTATGGGAGGACAGAAGGGGGATACAGATGTTCAGTTATTATGGGAGACAGAAGGGGGATACAGATGTTCAGTTATTATGGGAGGACAGAAGGGAGATACAGATGTTCAGTTATTCTGTGAATCTGAGATTGTTCGATCATGCGCGAAAGCCGTTCTTCATTGGTCGTCAGTGCGAGGCTTTTCCACGACTCGAGATGGTCTGCCTGTGTGATACTGATGATCACACTACAAAGCAGTTGTGTTCCTGACTGCACGATCCTCTAGTTCTCGATCCGGGATCGTTAGCCACGCACAGCTCTAGCATCCCAAGCTTGCGTAGTGAAGGGGATCGCTCACGTGCTTTGGGAAATGAACAGCTTGGAGCAAAGGGAAATAACTCGACCAAAGCTCTCTTGTGGCGGAAAAAGAATGATGGTCGGTGTAACAACACCGTTTCTTGACCTAACTTTGCATTCTCGATCCGACGGCAAACATGTTATTTGGTAAGGGCGTAGTATTGAAAATTTCAACGGATACAGAGGCTGTTCAAAATTCATTTCACCGCCCTGTTTATGACAGTTCTTAGCTCAGCAGGTGAGACAGTTTCTCCCATTTGAGCACCAGCAAAGCCTACTCATAAAAATTCTAAGTTTAGTGGACAAGAAAAAAAAAGTAAAGTCCGCTTGGACTACCAGCGATGACAATTCATATATTCCATGTTCAGTACGCCCCCAAATCTATTCCGTTCAAATACCAGCGAAGCCTATTAATATCAGTCCATGCTTAGTCATTCAAGCACCAGCATAGCCTGTTTATAACAGTCCAATCTCAGTAGGCCTAGTGGTCTATTGCAATCAAGCGCTAACAAAATGGATGTGAAGCTGGTTATATTCCATAACAAAAGGTCGCCTAATGAAGGAAACAATTTGCTGATGTCGGAACATGACCACCTTTGGCAAAACAGATCCATGGTTGAGTTATTGGGAACAAACAATGGATCGTCCAAGTCTACCACCTACTCCAGCTAATAGTTCGATCACAGATCAAGACGGTTGGGGATAAGTATCTTCAGCTAATAGTTCGATCACAGATCAAGACGTTTGGGGAATAAGTATCTTCACAGTCTACCATCTGCTCCAGCTAATAGTTCGATCACAGATCAAGACGGTTGGGGATAAGTATCTTCAGCTAATAGTTCGATCACAGATCAAGACGGTTGGGGATAAGTATCTTCAGCTAATAGTTCGATCACAGATCAAGACGGTTGGGGATAAGTGTCTTCACAGTCTACCATCTGCTCCAGCTGATAGTTCGATCACAGATCAAGACAGTTGGGGATACGCATCTTCACGTTTCGCTATTGTGACGGTTTGGGTAAGTCAAACCAAACCATCCTTTCTACCCTTACTACACAGACACTTACCACCATCACCACCATCCTGCCTTTCTGTCTGTTGCTGGCTTATATCAGTTTAACCACTCTCGATCTCCACCCCCCCCCCCCCCCCCCCCCCCCCCCCCCCCCCCCCCCCCCCCCCCCCCCCCCCCCCCCCCACCTCTCCTTTAGAGACCAACCATCACAGGAAAGCATGACGTCAGAAAACATGTGTAGTTGGCTTATGCGTGGCGGTAGGCGGCTCATGTTAAAAGGAAATTGGCACCCACTCCCATCACTCCTTTGTCAACTACTGTAGGTCATTACAGTAAACTCCTTTGTCAACTACTGTAGGTCATTACAGTAAAATCCTTTGTCAACTACTGCAGTAATCACACTAAACTCCTTTATCAACTACTGCAGTAATTACAGTAAACTCCTTTGTAAACTACTGTAGTAATTACAGTAAACTGCTGTGTCCCACTACTCCTTTGTCAACTACTGTAGGTCATTACAGTAAACTCCTTTGTCAACTACTGAATTACAGTAAACTCCTTTGTCAACTACTGAATTACAGTAAACTCCTTTGTCAACTACTGCAGGTCATTACAGTAAACTCCTTTGTCAACTACTGCAGGTCATTATAGTAAACTGCTTTGTCAACTACTGCAGGTCATTACAGTAAACTCCTTTGTCAACTACTGCAGGTCATTACAGTAAACTCCTTTGTCAACTACTGCAGGTCATTACAGTAAACTCCTTTGTCAACTACTGCAGGTCATTATAGTAAACTGCTTTGTCAACCACTGTAGGTCATTACAGTAAACTCCTTTGTCAACTACTGAATTACAGTAAACTCCTTTGTCAACTACTGCAGGTCATTATAGTAAACTCCTTTGTCAACTACTGCAGGTCATTACATTAAACTGCCGTGTCCTACATGCTACGGATGCGTCATCTGTCTGCACTTGTCTCGCCGAATATTCAGCAGACAGGCAGAAGTGAACTCACACCTCTGCAGTACATGCTACAGTCTTCCCCAGTTCACACCTCTGCAGTACACGCTAGTCTTCCCCAGTTCACACATCTGCAGTACATGCTACAGTCTTCCCCAGTTCACACCTCTGCAGTACGTGCTACAGTCTTCCCCAGTTCACACCTCTGCAGTACATGCTACAGTCTTCCCAAGTTCACACCTCTGCAGTACGTGCTACAGTCTTCCCCAGTTCACACCTCTGCAGTACATGCTACAGTCTTCCCAAGTTCACACCTCTGCAGTACACGCTAGTCTTCCCCAGTTCACACCTCTGCAGTACATGCTACAGTCTTCCCAAGTTCACACCTCTGCAGTACACGCTAGTCTTCCCCAGTTCACACCTCTGCAGTACATGCTACAGTCTCCCCAAGTTCACACCTCTGCAGTACATGCTAGAGTCTTCCCCAGTTCAGGGAGATGGTGGTGCCTGATGTCTCCACACGTGCCATGGACATCGAGTCCCACCACGCGTGAGATGAGGCAACAGTCAGGCTGCTTCTCTGCCAGTGGGACACATCTACAAGGACTCTCATTTCGCCTCACGCAGTCTCCATTGAGTTGGATCGTCCTCTGTTGACAACCTGTCGATCTTAAAACAAAACTACATGGTGACGGGGTTTCCCCATCTATTAAAAGACTGGGGTGGACGGAAATAAAGTGCTCACACGCAGGCCATCAGACTGGTAGCAGTCTAGTGCCCAGTGAAATCACAAACACAAAAACTAAAGGCCATCAGACTGGTAGCAGTCTAGTGCCCAGTGAAATCACACATAGAAACTAAAGGCCATCAGACTAGTAGCAGTCTAGTGCCCAGTGAAATCACACATAGAAACTAAAGGCATCATCAGACTGGTAGCAGTCTAGTGCCCAGTGAAATCACAAATAGAAACTAAAGGCCATCAGACTGGTAGCAGTCTAGTGCCCTGTGAAATCACACGTAGAAACTAAGGCCATCAGACTGGTAGCAGTCTAGTGCCCAGTGAAATCACACATAGAAACTAAAGGCCATCAGACTGGTAGCAGTCTAGTGCCCAGTGAAATCACACATAGAAACTAAAGGCCATCAGACTGGTAGCAGTCTAGTGCCCAGTGAAATCACACATAGAAACTAAAGGCCATCAGACTGGTAGCAGTCTAGTGCCCAGTGTATTAAATCACACATAGAAACTAAAGGCCATCAGACTGGTAGCGGTCTAGTGCCCAGTGAAATCACACATAGAAAACTAAAGGCCATCAGACTGGTAGCAGTCTAGTGCCCAGTGAAATCACACATAGAAACTAAAGGCCATCAGACTGGTAGCAGTCTAGTGCCCAGTGAAATCACTCATAGAAACTAAAGGCCATCAGACTGGTAGCAGTCTAGTGCCCTGTGAAATCACACATAGAAACTAAAGGCCATCAGACTGGTAGCAGTCTAGTGCCCTGTGAAATCACACATAGAAACTAAAGGCCACCAGACTGGTAGCAGTCTAGTGCCCAGTGAAATCACACGTAGAAACTAAAGGCCATCAGACTGGTAGCAGTCTAGTGCCCAGTGAAATCACACATAGAAACTAAAGGCCACCAGACTGGTAGCAGTCTAGTGCCCAGTGAAATCACACATAGAAACTAAAGGCCACCAGACTGGTAGCAGTCTAGTGCCCAGTGAAATCACACATAGAAACTAAAGGCCATCAGACTGGTAGCAGTCTAGTGCCCAGTGAAATCACACATAGAAACTGAAGGCCATCAGACTGGTAGCAGTCTAGTGCCCAGTGAAATCACACATAGAAACTGAAGGCCATCAGACTGGTAGCAGTCTAGTGCCAGTGAAATCACACATAGAAACTAAAGGCCATCAGACTGGTAGCAGTCTAGTGCCCAGTGAAATCACACATAGAAACTAAAGGCCATCAGACTGGTAGCAGTCTAGTGCCCTGTGAAATCACACGTAGAAACTAAAGGCCATCAGACTGGTAGCAGTCTAGTGCCCAGTGAAATCACACATAGAAACTAAAGGCCATCAGACTGGTAGCGGTCTAGTGCCCAGTGAAATCACACATAGAAACTAAAGGCCATCAGACTGGTAGCAGTCTAGTGCCCAGTGAAATCACACATAGAAACTAAAGGCCATCAGACTGGTAGCAGTCTAGTGCCCAGTGAAATCACACATAGAAACTAAAGGCCATCAGACTGGTAGCAGTCTAGTGCCCAGTGAAATCACAAATAGAAACTAAAGGCCATCAGACTGGTAGCAGTCTAGTGCCCAGTGAAATCACACATAGAAACTAAAGGCCATCAGACTGGTAGCAGTCTAGTGCCCTGTGAAATCACACATAGAAACTAAAGGCCACCAGACTGGTAGCAGTCTAGTGCCCAGTGAAAATCACACGTAGAAACTAAAGGCCATCAGACTGGTAGCAGTCTAGTGCCCAGTGAAATCACACATAGAAACTAAAGGCCACCAGACTGGTAGCAGTCTAGTGCCCAGTGAAATCACACATAGAAACTAAAGGCCATCAGACTGGTAGCAGTCTAGTGCCCAGTGAAAATCACAGATAGAAACTAAAGTGTGTTTTGAAGAATTCCTGTCATCACCGAGGTTCTACTTTTCTTTTCTGACGATTCAGCTCAGGTGTAAACCACTCTAAGTCCTTGCCTAGGAGACAGCTCAGGTGTAAACCACTCTGAGTCCTTGTCCAGGAGACAGCTCAGATGTAAAGCACTCTAAGTCTTTCTCCAGGAGACAGCTCAGGTGTGTATAAACCACTCTAAGTCCTTGTCCAGGAAACAGCTCAGATGTAAACCACTCTAAGGCCTTGTCCAGTAGACAGCTCAGGTGTAAACCACTCTAAGTCTTTGTCCAGGAGACAGCTCAGGTGTGTATAAACCACTCTAAGTCCTTGTCCAGGAGACAGCTCAGATGTAAACCACTCTAAGTCCTTGTCCAGTAGACAGCTCAGGTGTAAAACCACTCTAAGTCCTTGTCCAGGAGACAGCTCAGATGTAAACCACTCTAAGTTCTAGTCCAGGAGACAGCTCGGATGTAAACCACTCTAACTCCTTGTCCAGAAGACAGCTCAGATGTGTGTAAACCACTCTAAGTCCTAGTCCAGGAGACAGCTCAGATGTAAACCACTCTAAGTCTTTGTCCAGGAGACAGCTCAGGTTTGTTAAAACCACTCTGAGTCCTTGTCCAGAGACAGCTCAGATGTAAACCACTCTGAGTCTTTGTCCAGGAGACAGCTTAGGTGTAAACCACTTTAAGTCCTTGTCCAGGAGACAGCTCAGATGTAAACCACTTTAAGTCCTGGTCCAGGAGACAGCTCAGATGTAAACCACTCTAAGTCTTTGTCCAGGAGACAGCTCAGGTGTGTGTAAAACCACTCTAAGTCCTTGTCCAGGAGACAGCTCATATGTAAAACCACTCTAAGTCCTTGTCCAGGAGGAGACAGCTCAGGTGTGTGTAAACCACTCTAAGTCCTAGTCCAGGAGACAGCTTAGATGTAAACCACTTTAAGCCCTTGTCCAGGAGACAGCTTAGGTGTAAACCACTCGAAATCCTTGTCCAGGAGACAGCTCAGGTGTAAACCACTCTAAGTCCTTGTCCAGGAGACAGCTCAGGTGTGTGTAAACCACTCTAAGTCCTAGTCCAGGAGACAGCTCAGATGTAAACCACTTTAAGCCCTTGTCCAGGAGACAGCTCAGATGTGTGCAAACCACTCTAAGTCCTTGTCCAGGAGACAGCTGAGATGTAAACCACTCTAAGCCCTTGTCCAGGAGACAGCTCAGGTGTAAACCACTCTAAGTCCTTGTCCAGGAGACAGCTGAGATGTAAATCACTCTAAGTTCTTGTCCAGGAGACAGTGACGTGATTGAGGAGCTATGCCCAATACGGGTCCAGGTAGACAAACAACTACTACAGCAGCATGGAGGAAAGAGAGCCCTATAGCTTTCCACCACAGCAACATTTACTACAGACAAACCCAAAGTAAACTTCGGATAAACTACAGATAAACCCAAAGCAAACTCCGGACTGAAGGAAAAGGACAGTGATACTCCAATTTCATGATGAGAAATGATATGTAGTGACCAGTCTGAAGGAGACAAGCCTTTCCTCACATTATTTCCCAAGTGTTTGACTTTTTTCTTTCATTTATTTTTGCATTCATGTATCCAAAGTAAAGTTTTTGCAAATAGCATTTCGCTTAAGTAGATGTATTGATTGATCATGCATAACTCCATGCGTCTCCCTGCTGCCGAAATTCTGAGTGTGCTCTGAGCGTATGAGCATTCATGTGCGCCTGAGCCTTTGGAAAATTACCTTGAGAGCCATTTCATGGGAAACTATCACGTGCGCTCCCTATCGTCATCTCTTGGGGCCATGCCAGCAACGCTCACAAATACATTTCCCTTATTTGCTAGAAAATCAGTTACATAAAAACTTATTTCCTTCATCAAGCTTGACTCTTGCTGTTATCGCACAGAGACGTGCCAACGGTATTCACTGACGCTTTATAATGTCAGAGGCCAAATTTTCGGGGTTCTCGCCCACGGCGGCTTTCAAGACAACGAGGTGGTTGCTCAACTTGCTAGGAATGCTACAAGTAAAGGCCTGAGCCGATTCTCTGTAGCGCACACCGATCTGAACCCTACAACTCAGACTTAAGAGAGGCGAGAGGAATGGAAGATACAGACAGATTCTTTCAGATCCTTCCAAACGTCAAAGAGTTCTTACAAGTTGCCACTGGCAACTGTAAAGAAGACGCAGTGTTGTGTCGATTGCATACACGGCCACTCCTTTTGCGCCGACTTGTTCTCTTAAAAAGTGGAGAAACTCCATGGTGCACTGCAGGTAATGTACCACTCACAATAAAGCAAGTTCCTATGGAGTGTTGACACATGACGTCAGACATAAACTCTTTATAGCAGACTCCATGGAAACCTTGTTCCAAGCTCTCCCACACGATGGGATATTTGAGTTCCTGAAAGAGATGAGCATTTTTCATCTAATCTAAGATTTTTTTGGGAAGAAAGATTTTTTAAAGTAATGGTAGCATGGTTTGATAAAACATGCTTTAATGATTGTGTGTACATGAATATCTTTTTTCACATTAATTTTGTGTAGAGAGCGACTGTGATGAGATGACAATCCTGATATGGTCCTTTGCGGTCGGCTGGGCTGTTGACAATATGAATTGTATCCAATTTTCACTTGACGAGTCGGTGTATCAGAACACATTCAAATGGAAAAAAAACTTTTTGGTGCAGGTATGTTAAAAAGAGAAAGGCTTATTAAAGTCATGGCAAAAAAGACAAAATTATTGGTTACAACAGTTTTTGAACAGGCATGTTTTTCGGTAAATTTTTTAGCATCTTCATAATGTAATATTCCCATTCAGCCAGTAATCGTGGCTTACGCTGTAGCCAATAAACGTGGTTTTCAGCAGAAACTTTTATATAGTCATCATATAATTAACTCTTTATATTTCCAAGCGAAGTGCTCTTGAAACCTTGTTTTCTTTCCCCTTTCTTGTCCCTTTCAGATGTACACGGAAGTGAGGCTGAAGACACAACACTGCCGCCTGTTGAAGCTGACGTCACACGGGGGGTGCTGACGTCATACGCTTTGTGGTGCAGCGTCACGCGGCGGGTCAGCGATCACATGCACCACATGAGTGACGTGGTGGCGGGGCGGTGCTGGGGCTGCTGCTGGCTGCTCTCTGATGGTCAGTGTCCTAGGGGCTGGTGTTCATGTGTGTGCCCATAGTGGACCTAGTAGAGTCAGACAACTTTACATGGGCATATGCTGGTTACAGCTGGAAGAAACTCCAGGAAGAAGTTGACAGCAAAGGATCTTCAGACAAAAAAAAACCCTTCAGACAATAGTAACACTCTCCGGGGGCCGGGTCGCATCCAGGTCATGACTTCTACGATGCCTTTCTGCTGCCCATTTTCCTGGCGCCGCCGGGATTCGAACCCTCAAACATTTGGATGAGGTAACATCTCAAGACGTGCCATTTTTAGATAGATGTCTTACCCACACCGCTGAAGACACCCGTTGGAAAGTTGGGCCATTTTTCAACCTTATGAAGTTCATTGTTGTCCTTCCCCTACCAGACGCAGCTGGAATTGTTTCCAGCCGCCTCTTGCCCTACCGTGATACTGGAACTGTTTCCAGCCGTCTCTTGCCCTACAGTGATACTGGAACTGTTTCCAGCCCACTCGCCCTATAGTGATACTGAAACTGTTTCCAGCCCACTCTTGCCCTATAGTGATACTGGAACTGTTTCCAGCTGCCTCTTGCCCTATAGTGATACTGGAACTGTTTCCAGCCCACTCTTGCCCTATAGCGATACTAGATCTCTTTCCAGCCGCCTTTTGCCCTATAGTGATACTAGATCTCTTTCCAGCCGTCTCTTGCCCTATAGTGATACTGGAACTGTTTTCAGCCGCCCCTCTTGCCCTATAGTGATACTGGAACTGTTTCCAGCCCACTCGCCCTATAGTGATACTGGAACTGTTTACAGCCTACTCTTGCCCTATAGTGATACTGGAACTGTTTCCAGCCGTCTCTTGCCCTATAGTGATACTGGAACTGTTTCCAGCCGCCTCTTGCCCTACAGTGATACTGGAACTGTTTCCAGCCGTCTCTTGCCCTATAGTGATACTGGAACTGTTTCCAGCCCACTCTTGCCCTACTGTGATACTGGAACTGTTTCCAGCCGTCTCTTGCCCTATAGTGATACTGGAACTGTTTCCAGCCCACTCTTGCCCTACTGTGATACTGGAACTGTTTCCAGCCGTCTCTTGCCCTATAGTGATACTGGAACTGTTTCCAGCCGCCTCTTGCCCTACAGTGATACTGGAACTGTTTCCAGCCCAGTCTTGTCCTACCGTGATACTGGAACTGTTTCCAACCGTCTCTTGCCCTATAGTGATACTGGAACTGTTTCCAACCCACTCTTGCCCTATAGTGATACTAGATCTCTTTCCCAGCTGCCTCTTGCCCTATAGTGATACTGGAACTGTTTCCAGCCGTCTCTTGCCCTACAGTGATACTGGAAACTTTTTTCAACCCACTCTTGCCCTATAGTGATACTGGAACTGTTTCCAACCCACTCTTGCCCTATAGTGATACTAGATCTCTTTCCAGCCGCCTCTTGCCCTATAGTGATACTGGAACTGTTTCCAACCCACTCTTGCCCTATAGTGATACTAGATCTCTTTCCAGCCGCCTCTTGCCCTATAGTGATGCTGGAACTGTTTCCAGTCGCCTCTTGCCCTATAGTGATACTGGAACTGTTTCCAACCCACTCTTGCCCTATAGTGATGCTGGAACTTTTTTCAGCCCACTCTTGCCCTATAGTGATACTGGAACTGTTTCCAGCCGCCTCTTGCCCCTATAGTGATACTGGAACTGTTTCCAGCCCACTCTTGCCCTACAGTGATACTGGAACTGTTTCCAACCCACTCTTGCCCTATAGTGATACTAGATCTCTTTCCAGCCGCCTCTTGCCCGATAGTGATACTGGAACTGTTTCCAACCCACTCTTGCCCTATAGTGATACTGGAACTGTTTCCAACCCACTCTTGCCCTATAGTGATACTGGAACTGTTTCCAACCCACTCTTGCCCTATAGTGATGCTGGAACTGTTTCCAACCCACTCTTGCCCTATAGTGATGCTGGAACTGTTTTTTGCCGCCTCTTGCCCTACAGTGATACTGGAACTGTTTCCAGCCGTCTCTTGCCCTATAGTGATACTGGAACTGTTTCCAGCCGTCTCTTGCCCTATAGTGATGCTGGAACTGTTTCCAGCCGTCTCTTGCTCTATAGTGACACTGGAACTGTTTCTAGCCCACTCTTTGCCCTATAGTGATACTGGAACTGTTTTCAGCCGCCTCTTGCCCTACAGTGATACTGGAACTGTTTCCAGCCGTCTCTTGCTCTATAGTGATACTGAATCTCTTTCCCAGTCGCCTCTTGCCATGTAGTCATACTGTCACTGTCTACTGACGCGAAGCTGTCCAACTGTCATCACCCCCAACGCTTGAAACCACCAGCCGGAGGGTGAGGAAGGGCACAAGGCCATCCCCTCTCTTCTCTCCTCCCCCGTCCCCACCCCTATTTCCCCCAGGAAGTAAATCCACACCGATCTCCTCCCTTCCCCCCCCCCCCCCCCCGCTCCGCTCCGCTTTCTTCCCAAATCACCCCCGGTTAGTGACTTAGGGTTAGGGTCCGAAAAAAAAAAACCCTTGAAATGATATAGGCACGCGTTCATTTCAACCTCCCTGTCCTCTCTTGGTGTTTCTGCACCATGCACCGGGGAATGATTTCAGAACGTGGGGAGGAAGAGGTGGAGGGTGGGGGTGAGGGGTAGCTCTACCTCAGGTCCAGAGTCCTGTCCCCCCCCCCCCCCCCCCCTACACACACACACACACACACACACACACACACACACACACACACACACACACACACACACACACACACACACACACACACCCTCCTCTCCCCTTCAAGTTCAGCTGCAACGAATCTTGATTGATATGTTTTTGTCGTTTGAGATACTTGGTGAATGTTAAAGGGCAGGTTGATTTTGAGAGATACTTGGTGAATGTTACAGGGCAGGTTGATTTTAGAAATACTTGGTGAATGTTAAAGGGCAGGTTGATTTTGAAACAAAAGGGAGGGAGGAAGGATGGTGGGGGAGGGGGGTCGGTCTGCACTTACTTCAGAGAAAAGGAGGTGGGTGTTGGGTTCTGGCGTGTGGCACGTGCGGTTCGCTGCCGCCTGGAAGTGATTTGGGGCGAGGAGTACTGGAAGTGATTTGGGGCGAGGAGTACTGAAAGTGATTTGGGGCGAGGAGTACTGAGGGTGATTTGGGGCGAGGACTACTGGGAGTGATTTGGGGCGAGGAGTACTGGGAGTGATTTGGGGCGAGGAGTACTGGGAGTGATTTGGGGCGAGGAGTACTGAGGGTGATTTGGGGCGAGGAGTACTGGAAGTGATTTGGGGCGAGGAGTACTGGGAGTGATTTGGGGCGAGGAGTACTGGGAGTGAGTTGGGGCGAGGAGTACTGGGAGTGATTTGGAGTGAGGAGTACTGGGAGCGATTTGGGGCGAGGAGTACTGGGAGTGATTTGGGGCGAGGAGTACTGGGAGTGATTTGGGGCGAGGAGTACTGGGAATGATTTGGGGTGAGGAGTACTGGAAGTGATTTGGGCGAGGAGTAATTACAGAATGCTGCCCAACCCGGCTGGTTGTTCTTGTCTGTCTGTCCGTCCGTATGTGTCCACCGACCCCTCCCCTCGCCTTCTTCCCCACAGCCCAATCCCCTTCCCCACGTCTCCCTCCTCCACGACGCCCGACTCTCACTCTCTCTCTCTCTCTCTCTCTCTCTCTCTCTCTCAGTTCGAGTGTGAAGCACATTTCTTTTTGACTATAGTCTACTAATGTCATATACTCTGTTTTAAAACGTGAACGGCATGTGTGTTGTGGCATCTTTTCCCAAATGAGTATATTCTTAGCAGACCGGTTCGATTAGAACGAACAAGTGCGCGCGCGCGCGCGCGCGCGCGTGTGTGTGTGTGTGTGTGTGTGTGTGTGTGTGTGTGTGTGTGTTTATGGATACGTGAGTGTCTGAGGTACGTGCAATGTGATTTGACTTTCGTGAATATTCTACGTGAGTTTACAGATCTTCAGCATCTGATAAAGATGCTTTCATGATCAAAAATCGGGGCGATTACCAATATTTTTACAGAGATTTTGAAGCCCATATTTCTGTTTTGAATCCTGGTGGTCGGCACTACTAGTCCTTCTTAAGCCATTTTGTTTTTTTGCATGCAGTCCCTATCTTAGTGGGGTCTTGCCCGTGTGAAGTAAAAGAATAACACTTGTAATGCATTGAAAATGATATGGCACATACAGATTGGATACACGCATTATAACGTATTTTATTTTTGCAACACGTAAGTGTTGTACTGGAAAAAAAATCTCTCCCTCTCTCTCTCTCTCTCTCTCTCTCTCTATATATATATATATATATATATATATATACAAATATATATATACATACATATACATACATATATATATATATATATATATATATATATATATATATATATATAATGTACCCGCATAATTTCCAAAATATAAAAGCCACGATTTTGAAATTGAGAACAGATTTAATTCATTATCTTGTTTCCAACGTACATTGAATTTCATTGGGATCGAATGAACGGTTGTTGATTTACAGACAATTAAACAGAGGATGGGTCGAAATCAAAGTTCGCAAAATCTGTTCAGTTCACAAAATCATTTCAATAGTGGGTGTGGCCACCGCCATTGGCGAGACATTCCACGCAGCGACTCCTCATCGAGTTGACCAGTGTTCTGATGACCCTCTGAGGGATTCTCTGCCATTCCAGTTGCAGCATTTGGAAGAGATCCTGGCGGTCTCTGGGAGGGATGGATGGTTCTCCTTCACACGTCTCCCCAACTCATCCACATATGCTCGATGGGATTGAGGTCGGGACTATACGCCGGGAAGATCATCCTGTTGATGCCGGCCTGCACAATGAAGTTTTCGGCCACCCGGGCCCTATGTGGCCGAGCATTGTCGTCTTGGAAGACTGCCATGGGTCCTATCCGTTGCATGGTCGGAACAACGAAAGGCGCCAGGATTTCATCCCGATAGCGGATGCCTGTGAGGTTTTCCATCAATATGGTAGAGTGGTGTCTTGTGGTGGAGGCTGAAGGGCACCCCATACCATAACAGATCCTCCCCCAAAGGCCCTGGTCTGGCGAACAGCTGCATCAATGTAACGTTCACCAACACGCCTCCAAACTCTAGTTCGGCCGTCATTGTGTTCAAGACTAAACCGCGACTCATCTGAAAAGAGGACCTGGGACCACTGTTGTTGGTTCCATCTCACATGACGATGGCAGAAAGCTCGGCGAGCCAGCCTATGGCTGCTAGCAGTCGTGGTCGAACAGCTGGGCGACGTGATCTGAGGCCGAAGTGGGTGAAGACGGTTTCGTATGGCTTGACGGCTGAGGATGGTGTTATTTGCCATACGAAGCTGCCTTTGGATGCTGGTGGAAGTGGTATCCCGCTGCAATAGGGCCTGCCTCTCGATGAAACGATCTTCTCTGGGAGTAGTCTGCCTAGGCCGACCTGACCGTGGCCTCTCTTCAACGCTGTTGGTCGCCCTAAAACGCTGATTCAGTCTAACAATAACTGAATGATGCACACCAAGTCGTCGCGCCACTTCAGCCTTTGCAATGCCATCTTGTATCCACGCAATCGCCCTGGTTTTGTCAAAGGTGCTAAGTTTTCTTCGTGGTGGCATGGTGAGAAAAGGGCTGACAGTAACCAACCCCCGCTTTAAACAGCCAAAAGAAGGGGCATAAAACTCACTTGAGAGACTGCTCTTGCACGGGAAAAAAGAATTTTTCATTTTACACATCTTGTGTCGCCAGCAAGCTTGATGCAAAACAGGCACAGTTAACGCAACTTTGCACTTTTTATCCCGCGCGGTAACGAGGTCACCAAGACCCCCGTGCGCACTACCAGTTGACACACAGGCTGGATTACACACTGCTGTGTGAGATTCCATCATTGGTTGCCGCATAACAAAAAAAAAAAACAATGTTTTTTTGAAGGGATGAATCAACCCCCTGTGTGCAAAGGCCTGTGCTCGTGCTTCTTATTGCTATTATTATTATTGTTATTACTATTATTACTGTAATCATTATTATCAATGAACGTACTTTTCGGCTTTACACGTGGATTATGCGGGAGCTGAAACGGTTTCGGGGAGTTAAGGGAGAGAACTCCTAACCAAAATATCTTTCGGCCGTGAAGGGTAAAAAAAAAAAAGTCTGAATGGCTTTTGCCGATATCCCTCCGTAAAACCAGCACACGTCCATCGGTTGTCTCTCTTTGATTTCTGCACAGTTCTCGCAAAGAGTTCTCCCCCCTCTCCACATCGTCGCCCACCTGCCGCAGCCGGACATCGAAAGCAGAGGTGCGGCTGACCACAGCAGCAGGGACCAGGAGGGTCAAAAGAGCGTCATCACCATCTCTCCACGGACCGCACCGTGGACACTGACAACGACGACAAGAGTACCATCACCACTTCTAGTAGCAATGATGACTGATCGTGCACACTTAGATTCTGAGTCACCGAGGAGCTCAACGCGTTGACAGTGCTGTGAAAATACAGCGGAGAAACGCACAGGAATGTGGATCACAACACAAACTATCACATCTCTACATTTATCCCTTTCCCATTGTTAATTTCACGCCACCGTAGCCCTACTATCATTTTTCCCGACCTTCCCCCATCCCCATCCTCTTCACACACACACACACACACACACACACACACACACACACACACACACACACACACACACACACACACACACACACACACACACACACACACACACACACACACACACACACACACACACACACACACACACACACACACACACACACACACACACACACACACACACACACACACACACACACACACACACACACACACACACACACACACACACACACACACACACACACACACACACACACACACACACACACACACACACACACACACACACACACACAACACACACACACACACACACACACACACACACACACACACACACACACACACACACACACACACACAGAGGAAAAAAAATCATCACATGAACTCGGGCAACGCATCTCGCAACACGCGGATCAATGTTATTTAAAAGTTTACTGTCTGGAAAAAAAGGATCAGTTTCTTGGGATTTCTGGAACTGAACGTAATACGGAGTGAGAAAATTTGCTTCTAATGAAGGGCCCAATAAAGGAGAAAAAAACACCTTGCTGTCTCTTTTGTTTTTTTTTCTTCAGTATTTGTCAAAAAAAAAAAAAGAAAGAAAGAAAAAGAAAAATCAGATGCGGGTATTTGATGAGGCGCAAAGGGAACAACACGGAAGGTAGATTCCAACGATCGGAGAGAGATCAGAGTGGGGCAGAAACTGTAATCACGTTGCCGTGAATTGAAGCTGCTTTATACTCTAGTTTCTGGGAAATCAGAAGCCAGTGAACTTGAATCCGGTGAGTTAAATGTGACTTTGCTACGATGCTTTGAAAATCAACGTAGGTGCATAATTTGAAACTCCTTGAAGTGTGGTTGTTAAACAGACCAGCCATCAAACGTTGACAGTTCACGAAATGGAAAACAACCACAGACGTAACCGTTGTTTTTGTGGCTTGCAGCACAACATTGTGATGACAATGTCTGGTTCTGTGTGTAGCTTGAGGTGTGTGTTGCTGACAAACTGTCTGAACTTGTTCGTTCAAAGATCGCTTAAAGTCAGAAGTAAGAGTGGATTAGGTCACGAAATGAGAGAGAGAGAGAAGAGAGAGAGAGAGAGAGAGAGAGAGAGAGAGAGAGAGAGAGAGAGAGAGAGAGGGTGGGTGGGGGGGTGGCAAAGAATAATGAACTATTTTCTTGCACTGTTTTCTTTTCCATGTTTTCTTTGCGGTATTCCATTATGTATGAAAAGAGCTTCAGGTTTTTCGTTATGTAACTGCAGCGTATTTTACGTCATACAAAGCCTGACATCTGAACTGCGACGAAGAAGAACCTATAGACGACTGCCTCACGGTCACACTAACAGAATACCCACCTTCACCTCCACATGTCCCTCCCTCTACTCCACCCTTCGTCCACTCGTCCCCTCCAGCCTCGCAGAGAGAGCAACAGCACCAGCCACATTATTGGTGCTACTGGCTTGGAACACTGGACGATGCTTGAAAGCCGCAATGTTCTTTGTGGAAGGGACTAAACTCGAGTTTGTCCACCAGACCAAGTTTGAGGACATGTTGTCTCCCTTTAACTTTGTTTCCTTACCCCCTCTCCCCCCCCCCCCCCTCCCCTCCCCCCCCCCTCCCCCCCCCAGTCTACGTGGACAAATTATCTATGTATTTTACAAAAGGAAGACTTAAAGCGTCAAACGGGATCATATGAGAAATTACATGAGCGTTCATGCTAAGGCACGCAAGCACAGAACAGACTCTCTCTCTCTCTCTCTCACACACACACACACACACACACACACACACACACACACACACACACACCACACACACACACACACACAATACACAGGCGTGCGCGCACACATACACAACACATACATACATACACACACGCGCACGCGCATGTACACACGCGCACGCAGACGCACAAGTTCATGCTATTTCGCGTGCAAAAACTACATGTATTACTTGGACGGTCACTTGAGTGAGTATTCAGGCATGCAAACACACATACACACAGAAACGCACGTGCGCGCAAACACACACACACACACACACACACACACACACACACACACACACACAGAGAGAGAGAGAGAGAGAGAGAGAGAGAGAGACAGACAGACAGACAGACAGACAGACAGACAGACAGAGAGACTGAGACGACTGAGAGACTAAGGCGAAAGGTAAGGGAGGTGAGGGGGAGGGGGAGGGGGGGTGGCTAAACGTAGTGAGCGAAAGAGGAAAGAGGCAGAGATGGAGGGGAGGAGGATTATGGGTAAACAGACAGAACTGTATAATGTGTTTTCGCTGGTACTGTGGATTCCACTGTGCCCAGGCCTTCTCCCGTCGGCGGTGTTCGTATACAGTGACGTCAGTGTTGTCACAGCCCTGCCGTCTTCACACGTTTCTTTCACAGAGGTCATCACACAGCGAACAAAGAAGAAGAAGAAGTAGAAGAAGAAGAAGTAGAAGAAGAAGTAGAAGAAGAAGAAGTAGAAGAAGAAGAAAAAGTAGTAAAGAAGAAGAAGAAGAAGTAGTAAGAAGAAGAAGAAGAAAAGAAGTAGAAGAAGAAGTAGTAGAAGAAGAAGAAGTAGTAGAAAAAGAAGAAAAAGAAGTAGAAGAAGAAGTAGAAAGAAGCAACAGAGACAACCCTCTAGAAAACAGCAGATCAATTAATAGCATAATAGCTAAAGTACTGGCATCCCTTTATGAGGACGAAACTAGGCCTGGTACAGAGCGATGGATACAGTTGAACAGAGTCAAATAATGAATCAATAAATAGATAAATAAGAATTTCAACAGGTAAATGAACAAACAACAAACAAAACCCACTCATTTCAGCGGAACCACAAGGCATGCCAGCAAATAAAACTGCAGAAGAATGGATCACCTGTGTCTCGTTCCATGGTGATATACTGACCATTCTGTCACCAGATTACAACATTTATCAAGCATAAGCAGAGAGAAAAAAAAAAGAGAAAAAAAAGAAAGATGGTCTGGAACAAAGTAGATAACTGGGCCACAAACGCAGGAAGCCTGTCAAATTTGTACCATTGTACAACATTCATCAAAGGAAACATTGAATCAGGTTCTGGTTCCTACACACACACACACACACACACACACACACACACTCACACTCACACACACACACACACACACACACACACACACACACACACACACTAACACACACAAACACACTAACATACACACTAACACATACAGAGCGCGCACGCATGCACGCACACGCGCACGCACATAGCCTACACACAGCAAGGCAAGCACACTTTCAATTTTCAAGCGCCGATTTTAGTCTGTCTTACGTTTAAAATAAGAATAAAAAGCGACAGTTTGCTTTTAATTTCGCATTTATTTGTAAAGCAAGCAAACTCTTGAGCGTATAACCAGACGGCTTTCTTTCTTGCTTGCTTTCTTTCTTTTGTTTTGGTTTCTTTGTTTGTTTCTCTCTTTTTTGTTGTTGTTTAAGAAGATTCCACACGTACCAAATTCATCACACAAACCGACAGATATTTACAAATTGTCCCTCAATCTTTGAACGGAAGGACGCTTTCTTCTGGTATAACATAGCGTGTGTGTGTGTGTGTGTGTGTGTGTGTGTGTGTGCGTGCGTGCGTGCGTGCGTGCGTGCGTGCGTGCGCGCGCGCGCGCGTGTGTGTATGTATGTATGTGTGTGTGTGTGTGTGTGTGTGTGTGTGTGTGTGCGCGCGTGTGTGCGTGCGTGCGTGTGTGCGTGCGTGCGTGTGTGTGTATGGGGAGGGCAAGGTCGTGACACCGGAAATGGTTGCAAGCTGTCTTTCTATTGACCAACAACATTTTTCCCCCCGAAAGAAGTGGAGATCGAGATTGGGCTTGAGGGTACGGGTGAGGGTGGGAGTGGGGTGGAGGTGATGGGGGTGAGGGGGGGCTAGAACCTTTGACAGTGTATAAGCAAACACCCGATCAGGCCGATCCATAGAGACGAACGAAGCTTGTTTCCCCACCCCCAACAAACGTAAACGCCATCGTCATTGGGTGAGAATTTGCATCAGTGACAGCCCACACAATCGGCGCGGAATACATCCGGGGTCAAAGCGTCACTCGGGGGGTCAGTTTGCCTGCCTGCTCTCAGCGCTATCGGGGACCCAGGACGAACGTGACGGCTTGAAAGGCTCCCGACTGAGAGAGAAGACGGCCCTTGACTTCATTGACATCAGATCAGGAATGTTTGGCTGGTTTGGCTATTGCATGGGTATGCCACTACCGTTGGCTATGTTGATATGAGAGAGAGAGAGAGAGAGAGAGAGAGAGAGAGAGAGAGAGAGAGAGAGAGGGGGGGGGGATGCAGAGAGATAAGGGGAGGAGAGCGGGAGGGGATTTGGGGAGGGGGACGCAAAAGAATGAAAGGCAAATATAAAATAGTGACGGGATTACAGGTTAAACAATCGCTCCCTCGTTATCTTCTGCATTATCAACATAATTGTTACAGACACGAAAAAATCAAGACTTGGTTTCTGGAAATGTAGTCAATTTGCCGCTGTCACTTTCTGGGCGTTATTACTACGTCTGTACTTCTGTGTGACAGGCACGTGGTCACATCATTAGAGCTGTTGTCTGTGGGGTTGAGGGTCGTGAGTTTGATCCTCTCGTAGGCTCCGATTTTTTTTTTTCCGGCTTGAAAACCCTGTGTGTCCACCCAGCAGTAAATGGGTATCTGATTCAGTTCAGGGTAGGTTAAAGGCGGCTGAAAGAGTGGGATGGGGCTCCGCATTCATTCATGCCCTACCCTAGACATGGTGAACCTCTGACGACTTATAGCTAATAGGCTATGGTCTGCCCCCTCCTCCTTTTTTTTCTCTTTCAAACAACGAACAACGACGACTCAAAAAAAAAAAAAAAATCCAAACCCAACACAAACGACAAAGATTTCCACCCCACTCACCCTCACCTCCACCAACGTCATCACCGTCACCACCTTCGACAGCAGCAGCAGCAACAACAACAAGAAAAAGAAGATATAAGTAAGTTCGGACAGATCTGAAGACTTTACCAGAAAACCGAAACCTAATTCATAGTAACCCCAAAGAGTTCTTGCTTCTACCATGTAGGGGCTTAGACTGATGTCGCTGGCCCTAAGTTTCGGGGAGAGTGATTCAGTATCTACTTTGCAGTCTGTTGAGCATCTCTGGATGTAAATGCACAAAACCAGGACACGCAAACTCTTTTCAGCTCTCTCTGTTTTCTTCGCTTTTGGTTCCCCTCACCCATCTTCCCTCCCTCCTTCCCCTCTTCATTACTATTTACTCTCTCTCTCTCTCTCTCTCTCTCTCTCTCTCTCTCTCTCTCTCTCTCTCTCTCTCCTCTCTCCGTGCTCAGTCTCTGTCTGTCTCTGTGTCTCCCCCCCCCCCCCCCCTCCCTCTGACTGTCGGTCTGTCTGTTTCTCTCTGTCTGTTTGTCTGTCTGTCTCAGTCTCTGCCCCTCTGTCAGTCTGTCTCCTGTCTGTCTCCTGTCTGTCTGTCTCTGTCTGTCTCTCACAGTGTGTGTGTGTGTGTGTGTGTGTGTGTGTGTGTCTCTGTCTGTCTGTCTGTGTCATTCATTCTGTCTGTCTGTCTCTTTCTCTCTCTCTCTCTCTCTCTCTCTCTCCTCTCTCTCTCTCTCTCTCTCTCTCTCTCTCTCTCTCTCTCTCTCTCTCTTTCATGCCTCTTCACTTTCTACTTCTTCTTCCTTCTCTCCTCCTTCTCTCTCTCTCTCCTTACCAACCCCAGCACTCTCACTCCCTTTCTCTGCCCCTTTCCCCTCCCCTCGCCCCCATTCCCTCTCCTCCCCATCCTCCTCTCATTCTCTCTCTTTTTCACATCTTCCCGATATGCAAAAGGTAGACAATCACTGGTTCACCAGCACTCTCTCTCTCTCTCTCTCTCTCTCTCTCTCTCCTCTCTCTCTCTCTCTCTCTCTCTCTCTCTCTCTCTCTCTTCCACATCTTCCGATATGCAAAAAGTACATAAACACTGCCTCACAACCGCGTCTCCTCTCCTCTCTCTCTCTCTCTCCTCTCCTCTCTCCTCTCTCTCTCTCTCTCTCTCTCTCTCTCTCTTCCACATCTTCCCGATATGCAAAAGGGAGATAAACACTGGCTCACCGCAGACCGAGGCAGAACAGAAGATCAATGCCCCTTCTCTCCCAACCTTCCATCTCCGACCCTCTCTCCATCCTCTCTCGCTCTCTCTGTTTCCTCTCTCCTCTCCTCTCTCTCTCCTCTCTCTCTCTCTGTGTTTCCTCCTCTCTCTCTCATCTCCACTCTCTCCTTTCTCGCGCTCTTCTCTCTCTCCCTCTCTCTGTTTTTCCTCCTCTCTCTCTCTCTCTCTCTCGTCGGGCTCCTCTCCCCCTGCCTCCTCTCTCTTAGTCTCCTCTCACTCTCTCTCTGGTGTTTCCTCTCTCTCTCCTCGTCCTCTCTTCCCGGGGGGGGGGCGGGGGGGGGGTCGGGGGTGGCTCGCCCCTCCTCCTCTCTCTCCCCTCACCTCGGGCGTCTCCCTCGGCTCCCTTCGAGCGCGCGGGGGGGGGGGGGTGCGCCGGGGGGGGGCCTCCGCTCTGCGCCGGGTCTCTCGGGCCAATCCTCCCTCCCTCGTCCTCTGCTCTCTCTCCCTCTCCTCTCTCCCCCTCCTCCTCTCTCTTCTCCTCTCCTGCCCTCTCTCTTTTGTATACCCTCTCTCTCTCCTGCTATTTATTCTCCTCTTCTCTTCCATATATCTATATTGCCCTCCCATCTCATTCTCTCTCCCTCGTCTCACTCATTATTCCGCGGTCCTATTTATCTACTTCTCTATTCCTTATATTATTCCTCGTCTCATTCATCCACTCCTCTCTCAATCTCTTCCCCCTCTCTCGTCTCCCTCTCGCCCCTCATGCTCTCTTCTATTTCTCGCCTCCCCTAATTTATTATAATTCATCTCCATCTTCATCCCTCTCCATTCGCCTCCCTCACCTCATCTCCCCCTCTCTCCCATTCTCTTCTCTCCATCTCCTCTCGCTTTCCTCTCGTCCTCTCTGCTTCTCCTCATTCTCTCTTAGATTCGCTCTCTCTTGCAAAAATCTCGCCCTCCTCTCCTCTCTCGCCTCACTCCTCTCTCGCTCTCTACTTCTCGTCTCCTCCCCCTCTCTCTCCGCTCCTACCGCCTCCTCCGTCCACCTCTCCTCTCTGCATCTCCTCTCTCTCCTCTCCCCCTCCTCAGGGC
>JADBJO010000645.1:513809-516309 GCA_016801955.1 Conus betulinus | reverse complement strand
TCGAGATTGTGACATTTGGTTCGCTACTGGTGTTCCTTTGGGGGCCAATCTGCTCGTAATGGGGGATAGGCGGCGAGAGGGCTGATAAGGTCGGGATGGGTGGTTTTTATGGTTGGATGCGGTGCAAGAGTTTTATTGTGGCATGAGTTTGAGAATGCTGTTTGTTCTTGTTCATTTGCTGCGTAGTTTGATGGGTGTCTTTGTCTTTGAAAGCGTGCATCTTACTACCACCACCACCACCACCACTACTACTGCTACTACTACTACTACTACTACTGCTGCTGCTACTACTACTACTACTACTACTACTACTACTACTACTACTCCTGCTGTTCCTGCTGCTGCTGCTGCTGCTGCTGCTGCTGCTGCATTAGTTTTTGATACATCGCAGTTGCCTGTTACCATTGTGATCTTATATTTCAGAGTCGAGTTGAAATGCAATTAAACGGCAATTACGAAGCAACAAAACTGACGATTTCACACAGGAACATGGAAAGATTATTATTTCCATGAAGATGATTACTGCTTTCACAATGAAAATGTTTATTTTCGGGATTTTGACGCTTTTCAGTTCCATACAATCCAGCCAAGGAAATCTTATGTTTGGAGAAAGACGTAGAAGAGGGCAGGAACAGTATGTTCCCTTTTCGTCAGTCAGAGGTCTATAATGTACACTTGATCACAACAAAAAAACACCAGTTCTCTGCCAAATTTTCGTCTTTACTTGACTTCATCAGACCTGTCACCTTGGAACACCTAGTAGTCCTCCTTTTTTTGACGTTTATTGTGTCATACGTCATTGTCTATACGTATTTATTGGTCTCTCGTTTATGTCGTCAAACCTGGAAGGTTTTTGTTCTGTTTCTTCCTTTCTCTCTCTCTTTTCTTTCTCTGTTTCTTTCTTTCTCTCTCTCTCTCTTTCCCTCCTTCCTTTCTTTCTTTCCTTTCTTTCTTTCTTTCTTTTTTCATTCTTTCAACACACACACACACACACACACACACACACACACACACACACACACACACACACACAGTTTTGTCCGAGTGGCAGCAGGGGAAGAATCGTGGACACCACCTGAGCTCTAGTCCCATACATTTAGGCCGTCAGGGTAATTTGTTTTCAGTTTGTGGCGCCACAATCGTTCCCTGACTATGCGTTTGCCCGCATTCTTGGAGTGGCACTGTTCTATTGCAATAACCCTCATGTCCGCCATGGAGTGGTTGTTGGCTTGGAAGTGTCTGGCTACCAGGGTTTCAGCATGGCAGCCTTCCGTTCTCTCTGTCCCTTCATTTTTTATGCTTGACCTGTGGCCATAAAAGCGTTTCTTTAGTGGCTGTCCCGTCTCCCCAACGTACTGCGTGTCCCCACAGCGTGCACACAATGATGAGGTACACCACATCACTGCTGGTGCACGTCAGTCTATGGCGTACCTGGAACACCTGACCGGTGCGGACACTGGTGAACTGTGTGGTCTCTTGCAGATGTTCAGCGCAGAGGACACAGCTCTTTGACTGGCACCTGTAGCAGCCTGCAGGCCCTGGGGACACTGCCATCTGCACAGGGGGAGGCTGGGAGGGCATGAGCAGACTGCGCAGGTTTCTGCACTTCCGCTCTCCTACCATGGGGGCTTGGGGGATGGCCTTTCTCATCCTTCTGCTGGTATGGAGCGTGGGCAGGAGCTCCCGTAGCCACTGAGCAATGGGAGGGTGGGTGGGGGGGTGTGTGTAATTATGAAGGGGATGCGTCCTGTGGAGTTGGTCCTGTTCCTGTAGGTGAGGGTCTGCTGCCTTGGTATCGCTGCCGCCCGTCAATGGCTTTTTTGCACCAGGCCAGGGGGGTAGCCCCGCTTCACGAGACGGCCCTTCAGTTCCACACAACGCTTGAAGAATACTTCCTCCTCTGAGCATAGTCTCCTCAGGCGGAGAGGCTCTGTCCGAAGGGAATGCCGCGGACGCAGTGGGCGTGGATGGCATGAGTTGAAGGGGAGGTACATGTTGGCATCCGTTTCTTTGATGTGCACATCCGTGGTCAGTTTCCCATTGGTGATGCTTATCTCCGCATCCAGGTAGGGCACCCTGGACCTGCCGTAGTTTGAAGTGAACTTCACACTGTGATGCTGCTGGTTGAGCCATGCTAGGAAGTCTTTAAGGCAGTCCTCCCCCTGAAGCCACAGCATCAGCACATCATCGATATAGCGTCTCCAGTGTCGGACCGGGATCTTCCAGGGGGAAGAGGTCAGCAGTTCTTTCTCTAGCCACCCCCATGTAGATGTTAGCGATGGCAGGTGCCATGGGCGTGCCCATCGCTGTCCCCTGTACTTGCCGGTACACCCTCCCATCAAACCTAAAGACGTTGTTTTGTAGAATGTGCATGATAGTCTGCTGTAGGAGACGGACGTCCGGGATAACGTCTGAGTCATTCTTGTGTTCTCTGAGCATAGCCTTCAGAGACTGAGGAACCTCTTCATGGGGAATACTGGGGTATAGTGCACCACATCTA
>JADBJO010000645.1:506309-508809 GCA_016801955.1 Conus betulinus | reverse complement strand
AGAAGAAAAACTATGGGCATGGTGTGAAGAGCAGAAAACGAAAAATGTATGGAAGCAAAACGAACAAAAACCGTAGGAGGAAAAGGAGGAGGAGGAATGTGACAACTGTTATAATGTACGTGCATCAACCTGGAAAATATGAGCATTGTTATATTTGCGTCCAGACTGATGGATCGTCATATGTTTCGTGAAGATTGGTGCCTCGCTACTTTTTACTTTTTACGTTATATCACACCATCCACTGAGTGACCCTGCTGATGACATAGCATCACACCACACATCCACTGAGTGACCCTTCTGTCGACATAATATCACACCATCCACTGATGACCCTTCTGTCGACACATATATCACACCGTCCACTGATGACCCTTCTGTCGACATAATATCACACCCTCCACTGATGACCCTTCTGTCGACATCGACATAATATCACGCCATCCACTGAGTGACGCTACTGATGACATAATATCACACCGTCCACTAAGTGACCCTTCTGATGACATAATTTCACCCCGTCCACTGAGTGACCCTTCTGATTACATTATTAATATCACACCGTCCACTGAGTGACCCTTCTGATGACATAATATCACACTGTCCACTAAGTGACCCATCTGATGACATAATATCACACTGTCCACTGAGTGACCCTTCTGATGACATAATATCACACTGTCCACTGAGTGACCCTACTGATGACATAATATCACACTGTCTACTGAGTGACCCTTCTGATGACATAATATCACACTGTCCACGGAGTGACCCATCTGATGACATAATATCACACTGTCCATGGAGTGACCCATCTGATGACATAATATCACACTGTCCACTGAGTGACCCTACTGATGACATATCACCGTTCACCGAGTGACCCTACTGATGATAATAATATCACACCATCCATGAGTGACCCTGTTGATGACATAATATCACACCATCCACTGAGTGACCCTGTTGATGACATAATATCACACCATCCACTGAGTGACCCTGTTGATGACATAATATCACACCATCCACTGAGTGACCCTTCTCACAACATAATATCACACCGTCCACTGAGTGACCCTTCTCACAACATAATATCACACCATCCACTGAGTGACCCTTCTCACAACATAATATCACACTGTCCACTGAGTGACCCTTCTGATGACATTATTAATATCACACCATCCACTGAATGACCCTTCTGACGACATAATATCACACCATCCACTGAGTGACCCTACCGATGACATAATATCACACTGTCCACTGAGTGACCCTTCTGATGACATAATATCACACCATCCACTGAGTGACCCTTCTGATGACAATATCACACCATCCACTGAGTGACCCTTCTGATGACATAATATCACACCATCCACTGAGTGACCTTCTGATGACAATATCACCACCATCCACTGAGTGACCCTTCTGATGACATAATATCACACCGTCCACTGAGTGACCCTTCTGATGACATAATATCACACCATCCACTGAGTGACCCTACTGATGACACAATATCACACTGTCCACTGAGTGGCCCTACTGATGACATTATTAATATCACACACCATCCACTGAGTGACCCTTCTGTCGACATAATATCACACCATCCACTGAGTGACCCTGCTGATGACATAGTATCACACCATCCACTGAGTGACCCTACTGATGACATAATATCACACCATCCACTGAGTGACCCTTCTCACAACATAATATCACACTGTCCACTGAGTGACCCTTCTGTCGACATAATATCACACCATCCACTGAGTGACCCTGCTGATGACATAGCATCACACCATCCACTGAGTGACCCTTCTGATGACATAATATCACACCATCCACTGAGTGACGCTACTGATGACATAATATCACACCGTCCACTAAATGACCCTTCTGATGACATATTTCACCCCGTCCCACTGAGTGACCCTTCTGATGACATTATTAATATCACACCATGCACTGAGTGACCCTTCTGATGACATAATATCACACTGTCCACAGAGTGACCCATCTGATGACATAATATCACACTGTCCACTGAGTGACCCTTCTGATGACATAATATCACACTGTCCACTGAGTGACCCATCTGATGGCATGATATCAAACTGTCCACTGAGTGACCCTTCTGATGACATAATATCACACCGTTCACCGAGTGACCCTACTGATGATAATAATATCACACCATCCACTGAGTGACCCTTCTGATGACATAATATCACACCATCCACTGAGTGACCCTTCTGACGACAATAATACCACACCATCCACTGAGTGACCCTTCTGACGACAATAATACCACACCGTCGACTGAGTGACCCTTCTCACAACATAATATCACACCGTCCACTGAGTGACCCTTCTGATGACATTATTAATATCACACAGTCCACTGAGTGACCCTTCTCACAACATAATATGACACCGTCCACTGAGTGACCCTTCTGATGACATTATTAATATCACACCGTCCACTGAGTGA
>JADBJO010000645.1:491309-496309 GCA_016801955.1 Conus betulinus | reverse complement strand
CTCCCTCATCTTCCTGCCTCTCTCTCCTCTCTTCTGCTCCATCTCCTCTCTTCCTGCCTCCTCTCACCCTCTTCCTGCCTCCTCTCCCCTTCTTCATGCCCTGTCCCTCGCTTCCAGCATCCTCTCCCTCTTTTCCTGCCTCTTCTCCCTCTCTTCCTGCCTCCTCTCCTCTCTTCCTGCATCTCCTCCATCTCTTCCTGCCTCCTCTCCCCCCTCTTCCGGCCTTCTTTCCCCCTTCCAGCCTCCTCTCCCTCTCTTCCTGCCTCTTCTCCCCCCCCCCCTTCCTGCTCCATCTCCCCTCTTTCTGCCTCCTCTCCCCACCTTCCTGCCTTCTCTTCCCCTCTTCTGCTTCCCTCCCTCTGCCTGCCTCCTCTCCCACCTTCCTGCCTTCTCTCCCCTCTTCCCGCCTACTCTCCCTCGCTTCTTCCTCCTCTCCCCTTCTTCCTGCCTCCTCTCCCTCTTTTCATGCCTCCTCTCTCCCCCACTTCATGCCTCCTCTCTCCTCCTCTCCTCCTTCTTTCCCCCTCATCCTGCCTCCTATCCCCTTCTTCCTGCCTCCTCTCCCTCTCTTCCTGCCTCCTCTCCCTCTCTTCCTGCCTCCTCTCCCTCTCTTCCTGCCTCCCTCTCCCCACCCTTCTTGCCTCCTCTTCCCCTCTTCCTGCCTCATCTCCCTCTCTTTCTGCGTCCTCTCTTCCTCCTCTCCTCCTTTCCCCTCCCCCTCACCCTCCTCCTCCTCCCCCTCTTTCTGCCTCCTCTCCCACTCTTCCTGCCTCCTCTCCCCACCCTTCTTGCCTTCTCTCTCCCTTTTCCTGCCTCCTCTCCACCCTCATTCCTGCCTCCTCTCCTCCTCATTCTGCTCCTCTCCCACTCTTCCTGCCTCCTCTCCCCTTCTTCCTGTCTCATCTCCCTTTCTTCTGCCTTCTCCATTCTCCCTGCATCCTGTCTACCCTCTTCCTGCTTCCTCTCCCCCTCTTCCTGCTTTCTCTCCCCCTCTTCCTGCTTTCTCTCTCCCCCTCTTCCTGCCTCCCCTCCCCCTCTTCCTTCCTTCTTTCGCTCTCTTACTGCCTCCTCTCCCCCTCTTCCTGCCTCCCCTCACCCTCTTCCTGCCTCCTCTCCCCCTCTTCCTGCCTCCTCTTCCCCCTCTTCCCCAAGTATTTGAAGCCAAAGAAATACCAAGTAACCACGGTAAAAGTGGAGAGAAAACAGGGAAAACAGAGGATTTTCAAACCATCACATTGTTTGCGTCTTCCTAAATAAACCATTTGGTGGGAGGTATCAGGGGTGATAGCTTGACTCGGGTTTGTATTACATTGCGCTGGTTTGTTTTTAAAATAAAAAAAGGACAGGCTACAACATGGCCCCCACCCCTATCCCTTCTTTTACAAGCCCCCTCCTTCCACGCTTTTAAAGAATTTGGGAAGGCCTGTTCCCAGCCTTCCCCCTCCTCCACCGTTTTATGGGGAAAAACACTGGAAAATAAGAGAAGCCCCCCCCACCCCCACCCCACCCTCACCCTCTTTTTATAAAGGGAAATTGGAAGTTGAAAGTCTCCCACCACCATCACGAATTTGGAAGATGAGAATGCCCCCTTCCCCTTCCCCATTAAAAAATATCGAACATTACAACCGACCCCTCCCCCTCCGCACTTTCACACGAAACCCTCACTTTTCTCCGGATTTAAAATCATTTGGAAATTTAACCTCCCCCCTCCCACTCCTCACTTTTTCCATGAAAACTTCGGAAGACAGCAGGCCCCCACCACCTTCCCTTCGCTTTGACAAGAATTTGGAAGACGAGAGCCACCATATGCCCCACCCCACCCTGCACCCCCACGCTCGAACTTTTGCCTGAGAATTTTGCTGATGAGAGTCCACCCACCCCCACCCCCCATCCCTACTCTCACTGTTTTCATGATAATTTGTAGAATATACTGCAGTGACGTTTTTGGTAAAGAAAAGCTTGTTGTGCAGACTACACCCCCCCCCCCCCCCCCCCCCCCCCCCCCCCCCCCCCCCCCCCCCCCCCCCCCCCCTTCCGACCAAACGGATAATCACATGCCCACAATTCAACCTAACGCTGCGTAAGGCAGCAATTTGTCGAGCAGAGTTGTGGACACAAGGCTCACAGAACAAACAAACAAACAAAACAAACAGCAACAACTAAAAAGATAATCCCCGACAATTCAACAGTAAGTTTTTCCCTTTATTCTTCAAACCCAGTTCATCGTCGTCATCATCAAACGTCATGAAAAGATGTCACAATGTGCACACAGTCAGTTTCTAGACTACGTCAGATCTGCAAAGGCGTCGCCCCATAACTATGCTGGCCATTGACTTTTGACAGCATGCAGGAGAGGGCGTGGCTTCACACTTATGCGCGCTTCAAACACTGTGGTAAAAGTGGGGAGTGAGCACACACACACACACACACACACACACCACTTTAAAAAACGGGGGAAAGATGTAGAAAAAACACACTTCGCCAAGTCACACTCACCCAAATGGGATATATTATCGATTGATCTCTATCAAAAGCTACAACCCACACAAATCCAGACCAAGCATGATAGAGGCTTAGCACACAGGCGGTATTTCCATAACCTTTATCCCCAAAGCACAGAGCGACCAGTTCAACAGCCCCAAACTTCAGGCAAAGCTCCGTTCACAACCTCGACCAGCCACAAACTCCTACACTCTGGGTCGCTTTTCACAGAGACAAGTTCGTGCAACGAGAAAACCACAGTGTGGACAAAGTCCAGCAACCCACCAAATTACAGCTGGAACTGAACAGTCATACATGAGCGTCAGCAGAGGAAGGGAGGGCAGAAGTGGAATGGAGGGGGAAGTGGAAAGATGGGAGAGCAGGGGAGGAGTGCATTGGGTAGTAGGGAGAGTGGCTATGTTATTCTTCCACCCCCCCTGCCCCCCACTTTATCTGATCCCAGGTTTCACCTTTGCTTCCTCGCACTCCTGGAGGAGGAGATGCAGAAAAAGGCCACTTCAACAGGGTAGGGAGTGTTGGTGGTGGAGATTCGATGGAATAGAGAGGGGTATGTTAGAAAGGGAAGAAGTAGAAGAAAATATTGAGAAGCGAAAACATGCTGGGAAGAGAAGATCAAGAAAAAATGCTGAAATGCGAAAAACATGTTGGCAACATAGAAGAAATGAAAGCTGGGATATTAGAAAACATGTTGAAAATAAACAAAGACGTGCTGTGAAGAGAAGCTATTGTAGGAATCAAAGAAGATGTGTTAAGGGGAGAAGTGTGGGGAAGAGAAGACATGTAAGAAACAGAAACGAGAGGCATAATGGGAATTATGAAGACATACTGTGAAACATAAGGCATGGGAAGCAAAAAAACAAGAATAGATATTAGGAAAGGAAGGTCTGTTGCAAATAGAAGAAGAAGGCGTAAAGGAAAGATTAGAAGAAAAAGAAGAACATATCAGGTAATAAAAGAATGAGGCATCATGGGAAAGAAGAAGAAGATAAAGAAGAAGAAATTCAAGTAAGAGAAAACGTGTCAATAGTGAAAGAAGGCGCATCTGGAAGAGGACGTGTTGGGAATAGAAGACATGTGTGGAATAAAATAAGATATTCTGGGAAGAGAAGACATGTGTGGAATAAAAAAGATATTCTGGGAAGAGAAGACGTAGAAGAACAGATACTCAGAACACATACTTAGAAATGATGACATAATAGGAATAAAAGAAGAAGACAGTTGGGAATAGGAGAGAGCAGGCATGTTTGGAATAAAAGGAATGTCCTGATCCCAGTGTAATTACTCCCACGACTCCTACGTCACTTATTCTGTCTCCCCCATACACACCCCCTGCCAGACTGGTGCCGTCACAGCCCCAACATCGGCAGCCCACAGCCAGCCACCAGTATTGTCACGAGGCAACCTACCAGAAGAGACCCTGCACTGCTGCCAAGACACTTCGGTGGTGTTCAGCGGTGCCTGCTTTGACTTCCACACGCAGAACGCTACAGATGCAACAAAAGTGTAATAAACATGCAGCAGTCTTCATTCTAAAAACGTTACAATGCTGCAATTTTGGGGTGTGATATCTACTGAAAAATGTTACACTGGGAGCAGCACAATGTTTGGGAAAAAAAAAAAACAAACGTGTAACGACTGAACACACACACACACACACACACACACACACACACACACACACACACACACACACGCACACACACAAACACACACACACGCACACGCGCGCACACACACACACACACACACACACACACACACACACACACACACACACACACACATACTGGTCGACAGCATCAAGGGAAACAAATGTAACCACAGATGATCACCCCAAAGGACTCACAAATTTGCAATATACATCAGTATGGTTTCTGCTAGCCAGCTGGACAGCAATATGTAAACCATGTTTCGTTCTTGTATTTTAACCCTCACGTAAGAGTTTAAATAAAAGGAAATATATTCTGATTTGTGCCCCACAGTAGCAAAAGATATAGGTCTGAAAATTCCATCAGATCTATTTTGATTGATAAAATCTGATGAAAGTAGCGATCTGAACGAAAAATTCAACAATTGGTAGATTTTTCGTACATCTAAGACGAAAATGTATGAATTGTTACAAATTTCGTATATCATACACAAAAATTAACCATAGTTACATTTGGCGTCCAGGCTACCGCATTGCTACATTGTTCGTGGAGACTGCTACATATTACGTTGTACAACACCCCCCACTGAGTTCCCCACTGACGACAATAATTGCGGAGACGTGGAGCCGGAAGAATTTTGACTCTATTATCAACTTCTCTCTCTCTCTCTCTATCTCTCTCTCTCTCTCTCTTCTCCTCTCTCGGTATGTGGTGTCTGTGTGTGTGTGTGTGTGTGTGTGTGGTGTGTGTGTGGTGTGGGTGTGTGGTGTTGTGTTGCCACTGGAAAGAGGGAAGGGGAGGGTTAGGGAGGGGGCTGGATAGGGAATGTGGGGATAGGTGGTGCATTTG
>JADBJO010000645.1:450000-490219 GCA_016801955.1 Conus betulinus | reverse complement strand
GGGGTAGGGATAGGGTGGAGGCAATGATGGAAGAGTGCCTGTAGAGTGTTTATTTCTCTGAAGGTTGGGTGAGAGATTGGGGTAGGGATAGGGTTGGATTTTCTCTGGGTTGAGAATGATAGGGAAGAGTGGAGGCCTGTAGTGCCTGTAGATTATTTTCTCTGGGTTGAGAGGTGTGTATAGGGATAGGGCTGGAGGCAATGATGGAAGAGTGAGAGATTTCTTCACTGCTGTTCATATTTGTATTCTCTCTCTCTCTTTCTCTTTCTCTCTCTTTCTCTTTCTCTCTCTCTTTCTCTCTCTGGTTTTCTATCATCCATGTAACACGACCAGCACTTGACAATCTGTAACTAAACAGCAGTAGAAGGGGAGGGTTATGGGGGATAAGAGTGGAGGATTCGCCACACTGAGATTTACAAATCTCTGTCATTGTAAGTGAAGAGTGAGGCAGCTGTAGTGTTGGATTGTGTAGTGAGGCAGCTGTAGTGTTGGATTGTGTAGTGAGGCAGCTGTAGTGTTGGATTGTGTAGTGAGGCAGCTGTAGTGTTGGATTGTGTTGTGAGGCAGCTGTAGCGTTGGATTGTGTAGTAAGGCAGCTGTAGTGTTGGATTGTGTAGTGAGGCAGCTGTAGTGTTGGATTGTGTAGTAAGGCAGCTGTAATGTTGGATTGTGGAGTGAGGCAGCTGTAGTGTTGGATTTTGTTCTGAGGCAGCTGTAGTGTTGGATTGTGTAGTGAGGCAGCTGTAGTGTTGGATTTTGTAGTGAGGCAGCTGTAGTGTTGGATTTTGTAGTGAGGCAGCTGTAGTGTTGGATTGTTAGTGAGACAGCTGTAGTGTTGGATTTGTTAGTGAGGCAGCTGTAGCGTTGGATTTGGTAGTGAGGCAGCTGTAGCGTTGGATTGTGTAGTGAGGCAGCTGTAGTGTTGGATTGTGTAGTGAGGCAGCTGTAGTGTTGGATTTTGTACTGAGGCAGCTGTAGTGTTGGATTGTTAGTGAGACAGCTGTAGTGTTGTATTGTTAGTGAGGCAGCTGTAGTGTTGGATTTTGTAGTGAGGCAGCTGTAGTGTGGATTGTTAGTGAGACAGCTGTAGTGTTGGATTATTAGTGAGACAGCTGTAATGTTGGATTGTTAGTGAGGCAGCTGTGTTGTTGGATTGTTTGCAGAGTCTGGAAGAGTTCTGTTTCCGGTTTTGCGCTGAACCATCTGACGGCAGTGACACAGACGGAGGCCTTTTCCAGTCTGGATGGCTGTGTCATGAAAGATTTCATCCGCAAAGCGGCCACAGCTGGCGCCTTCCGCTATTGATGGACTTGTGCTGGTAGAAGAACAGAGCTGTTTGCCCCCTTTCTTCAGTCATTTGGAATGGTGCTATAGGAACATGTGCTTGCAGGTTCTGTGTCTGCTTTCACTCCCCCCCCCCCAGCCATCTCCTCTCTCTCACTTTCTGTCTGCTTTTTTCTGTGTTTTTCTCTCCTGTCTTTCCCTCTCTCCATTCTGTGTCTCTGCTTCTCTCTTCCTTACTTCTGAGTGTGTTTCAGACGACTAGTGGTCTATTGCCCTTGCTGACTGTTTTGTTGGTCAGTAGGATGCACCTGAGATGGCTGCTACATCTTGAATGGAAGAAGTAACAAACAAATGAAAGCGTTATTCTTGATGTTCTCTTTTTTCTCTCTCTTTTTTTTTTTATTCCAGTCTTTATTTAGATTTCATTTCCATGAGAAATGACCTGTTCACTCTTCACCTTTTTTTCTGATTGACACTTTTTCCAGTATTTCTTTCTACTCTGCTCTGTAGTTTTTAGCAACATTATCACTCTGTCTCTCTGTTGTTGTCAGTGGCGTGTCAGCATTTCTGTCTTCTTCGCTTTACGTATCTATGGCTGGCTTGTTATGGTCTCTGTCGTCTCTATTATAGCACATGCCAAATTTCAAGGCCATAGGTTTAATAGTTTTTGAGATATTGAGCTTTAAAATTGGGTAAAAAATGGCGTTTTTTCACGTTTTTGCCAAAGGGCCATGTTTGGACCCTCATATCTTCTGAACTATTCACCTAATATACTCTCAGATTGGCAGAGTTATTATCTGTGATGGATACACTGAGCCTATTTTTTTTCCAGAGCTCAATGATTATTCATTTTTTAGCTGTGCCTCTTCAAAAATGACTAAAATGCTGATTTGTCGACGTGTCATTTTGTGGCAAACACAGGGTACCGTTACTTAACAACCCATAAACTCTGGAACGACACATGCTACAGACAAAAGTAGAGGTATCAAAAATAATCAGCATTGAAGAAGGAACCTAAAGGTAAAAACATCCATGAGTTCAACCTTCACCTTTATGTACAAATTACATCAAAGTAAACAAAATCACCTACATTCCACATATATTCCGTCGTCATCACGGGGACAGAATCAAATGCTCAAGAATTTCACCAAGCAAATATGTTCCAAATAACAGGCAAATAATGAAATATATGTCCAAAAGGAACAGTAAATCACAACTGTCTTAAAAACTTTTCAAATACCAGAAAAATCACCCTCTTTCCATGTTCCTGTTTTTCAATCACCATTAAGATAAAACTGGCCATCTCCATTTTGTACCCCAACATTAACAGTACTTTTTAACATATTGTTTGTATCTTCTTTTCAGGGTTCCCTGCTGGGTACAGTCAATGCTCCAAACTCTGTTCTTTGGTAGAATGTTGAAGTCTGAAATAAAAGACATATTTACTTGCAACTTCCCCAGTGGAGTCTGACAACGGCCATCTAAACAGGTTTTCTGTTCCTTTCTGGTCCATGAAGGAAATGCAAGCAAGGTCAGGTCTAACAATTTCTAGTACTTGACCAATGTAAAATGCATCATCATAGAAAACTGCTACTGACTGTCCCTGGCCTGAGAAATTGAATGGAAATTCATAGTCTGATTCATCATCAGAAGACTGATGAGAAATATTTATTTCATGTTCCAAAAGTGCTGAATGATCTGGCTCTTGTGGTTCTTCTTCAGTGCTACTGTCAGATTCTTGCAGGTACTGGTCATCTTCTGAATTTATCACACACACACACACACACACACACACACACACACACACACACACACACACACATACATATGCATGCATGCAAACAACACACACACACACACACACACACACACACACACACACACACACACACACACACACACACAATTTTTGAATAAACTGAACACAGTTAATAACTGGACATTTGTTTTGATCTATCAGTGATGAAAATGGATTGTTTGAATTCAGAGACTGTGAATGAAAGTGCATGATAACTTTGAAGAACATTTTTTTTTTTTTTTTTATATACCAAGTTCTATCATTTATGGATATATGATTCAACAGTAAAATTTTTTTAAAATACACATTGCCACAATTTTCAATAAGACTTTTAAGTGAATGCTACCAGCTACACACACACACACACACACACACACACACACACACACACACACACACACACAGCTAGTCATTTTATTATAATACATGCTTCAAGTTTCCAAATTCTGATTTTCTTACTCCTATCTTTTAGTACATATGCCACACTCATACTGCAGCTTCAAGCTAACATTCTCTTTAATTAGTTAATGAGTATTTTTTGTTTACTTTTTAGTTTTTTTATTTTCCTTTTATCTCTGAATTTATTTATCAATTTATTGATTTTATTAATTCATTGATTCATTTTTGGTACAACAGTACTGCAAATTAATCCAAAACAACTGCTACTTTCAATTTTCATTGAGGTCTGAAACCTGAGTTATCGTCCCTGTCGAAGTTACAGCTGCCAAATTTTAATCTTACTTCGTAATTTTCGCTCTAGACAAAAAAAATCATAAAACTTTTTATAAAAATCTGAACGAGCTTGGGTAAAAGTTATTCTATGAAATTGTTTTTAAAAACTAAAAGGTTGATCACCGATTGCAACCATTAGTACTGATCACGGGAGCTAACAACCACCACTCGACCGAGCACATGTCTGATGAAAAAAAAAAATCACTTCTAAAATAATTTCCAGAGTTAAGAAACACAAATTCCTTGAAAATAACAGGGCAAGGGCTTAAACAAATGAATCGTTCGCATACTTACCAAGATCACGCTCAAAATCGTTGAGATCCATCGGTTTAAACTCGCCACTCGACTCGAACATCGTGTCAGCTTCGTACCCCCCCGTTGTCGGAATGCTGAATGCCGATTGGACTACGGGGTTCTCTCTTTATCCTGGCCGGAACTTATACACACAGCAGCCTGTGCGTCCTTATATACACGAACGAAAAGAGCATTGATTTTTCTACAAAACGAGTGGTCTTTCAATATGTTTTGTTCAGAATTAGCGATGTTGATATGCTTTTGAAGTTTATGCTAGTCTTTCGGCACAAAATTTGCGGCACTTAATGAAAAGGAACTATGACGAACTTTATACCGATCAATTCTGCAGTTTTTTCTGTTTCATATGGTACCAACATCGTCGCTGTGCATATAGTGTGTCAAAGTTCCGAACACTTTTCCGGATGTTGTTGTTTGCGGGTCACGGATAGCCCGCGGCTTGAATCGTTGCACAAGCTCGCCAACGCAGTGTATGGTTTGTGTGTTTAGATCGTTCACAATAAAAGCACACTTCTTTCATACCATAAAAAAAACACACAGACTTCATGTTAGAGGTTCATTTTAGATGTGGAGATATTTTTTATTTACCTACTATTAGTTCTTGTCTTCTCTGTTCTCCTATCAGTGGTTTGCCATTAATTTTGTCTTCTCTCTTCTACAAGGGTTTGTCATGATTTCTGTCTTCTGTATTCTATTAAAGGTTTTTCATGATTTCTGTCTTTTCTCAATTCTATCAAAGGTTTGTCATGATATTTCTGTCTTCTCTATTCTACCAAAGGTTTGTCATGATTTCTGTATTCTACAAAGGTTTGTCATGATTTCTGTCTTTTCTCTATTCTGTTGAAGGTGTGTCATGATTTCTGCCTTCTTTATTCTATCAAACATTTGTCTTGATTTCTGCCTTCTCTATTCTATCAAAGGTTTGTTATGATTTCTGTCTTCTCTATTCTACAAAAGGTGGTGTCATGATTTCTGCCTTCTTTATTCTATCAAACGTTTGTCATGATTTCTGCCTTCTCTATTCTATCAAAGGTTTGTCATGATTTCTGTCTTCTCTATTCTACAAATGGTTTGTCATGATTTCTGCCATCTCTATTCTATCAAAGGTTTGTCATGATTTCTCTCTTCTCTACTCTATCACAGGTTTGTCATGATTTCTCTCTTCTCTATTCTATCAAAGGTTTGTCATGATTTCTGTCTTTTGTCTATTCTGTCAAAGGTTTGTCATGATTTCTGTCTTTTGTCTATTCTATCAAAGGTTTGTCATGATTTCTGTCTTTTGTCTATTCTATCACAGGTTTGTCATGATTTCTGTCTTCTCAGTTCCCACCGTCAATAGCTTGTCCTTTCTGTCCTGTCTTTGGTTGGTTTGTTTCTTCAGCATCATCTCCTCTGTTTAGCTGGTGTTTGTCAGATTTCTTATTGTGTCCGTCCTCTAAGCCAGAGAGGAGGGAAAATATCAGCCTGCCATCTCTGGAATAATGGCCACCTAACAGTATCTACTGTGTGATGACATGTGGAAGAGAAAGGATAACATCCATATGACCTGTGGAGGGACCGAAAGGAATGCAAAGAAACAGGTGAAGAGCTGTCTCAGAAGCTGAGAGGTAAGGGCTAATGATTAGCTGTGGGGCCTTAAAGTACACCACAGTGCCCTCGGCAGTGCAGAATTAGTGGAAAAGAGGAGTGAAAAGAAGAGAACCCAGGATGGCTTCTTCATAGACCCCATCCAGTTCGTCAGGCAATTATTCAAGCAGCCAAAATCAGGGACACCCACAGTGGACAAAGAAACTCTTGAGCAGCATCTCAGGAAAACATATTTCGACCCACAGAGCAAAGCTCCGCTTGAAATCTAGGGCTTGGTGCAGCCTGCAGTGTCAGAGAAAAAGTTCAATGACAAACTGCCAACACTGGATGAGATAGGGAAAGTCGTGAGGAAAGCCAGAGCCAAATCTGTGTCTGGACCTGATGGAATTCCCTTGCTGCTATGTAAGAAATATCGTTATTTCCTTGAGTGGCTTCTCAAACTGTTAAGATCAGCATGTAGAGACTTGAAAATTGACACATTGTGGTTTGTAGCTGATGAAGTGTATATCCCCACACAGAGCAAAACTCAAATGATGTCAACCACTTCAGACCAATATCACTAATGAACATTAAGGAGAAATCTTCTGTCTTCTTCTCTGCCATAACAGCCAGGCTGACTGAATATCTCACAGAGAATCAGTAGTTTGCAGACCTGCCAACCATTACGCATTTCACTTAATTTATTACGCCCAAGTGATAATTCTTATGCCCTTACGCATTTAGCCAAAAGTTTTCAAAAAAAAAAAACAACAAAAAAAAAGGGACAAAAAAATCGGCTTATGTACAGACATGCACGGCGCCGTGCATATAACCAGTAATCTTCAAGAAGCGTTTCCGCTCATGTGCAGTTCATTTCACCGTCTTTACCATTCAGCAAAGTTGACGCCCTTTTGAAGTTTTAGCTATGAAAATGTTGAAACGTGGAGCAGAAACTCTGGACAAGATGCGAAAAAAAAAAAAAAAACTTTGTCAAAAGTCCCGAAAAGAATACTTGGGAAAAGTTCCCCTGCATACGACCTTCAGTTAAAGGTGTAAATTGTGTACGGTGTACCACTTGCGAGTCAGACTTCACAATTTCCCATGGTGGGATGTTGGATGTGAAGCATCACCTTGAGTCACGCAAGCACATCCATTCCTGTAATGCGCCAAATTCTTCCAGCATCACACAGTTTTTTCAGACTGTAGACACCTCAAAAGAGGAGATGAAATGAGGAAAAAGGGTAATTCGGGCTGAAGCACTGGTGGCCAGATTTTTTGTCGAGCACAACATCGCTCTTAGCGCAGCGGACCATGCATCCCAGCGTTTTAAAGAAGCATTCTCAGATTCAGAAAAAAGTAAAGTTCACAAAAATTGTGCAAACAATTTCATCGCATCATGTTTGTTTGAAAAAGGGTAAGTGTTGCGCTTGATTACTCTTAGCTCCCTGAAATTACACATTTCTGCCTCATTGAGCTTCAGTTCTTACTCATTGGTCTCTTAGGGGGTTGGTCTCTTCAGAAAGGAGGCATTCCAGGAGTGTCTGGCCGTGTGGAACATATCGCTATGAATGGAGACACAATCAGCATACATACAGGGAAATGGTTCGGTGTTCTTCCTTGTGCTCAACTGCTGATTGCAAGATCAGTGTGGCTGAAGTTAAAGACTGGCAGAAAGGGGAAAGTCCAGGAGGCAGAAAATGGAAAGTCATGACCCGTGGACATGGAAAAGGAGATCAGTATGGCCCTAGCTGAAGACTGGCAGAAAGGGGAAAGTACAGGAGGCAGAAAATGGAAAGTTCAGGAGGCAGAAAATGGAAAGTCCAGGATATGTGGACATGGCAGAGGAGATCAGTATGGCCCTAGCTGAAGACTGGCAGAAAGGGGAAAGTCCAGGAGGCAGAAAGTGGAAAGTCCAGGAGGCATAAAGGAAAGCCTCAGGATCAAGGAAATGGTAGGATTCATGTGAATGAACAGACAGGGACTGGTCATCAGAAATGAAGAGGTGGTCAGAGACAGAAGGGGAAACAGAGAGCGACATGGTACTAGAGGAGCTGAAAAGAAGAGGATGCCAAAAGAAACTAGAAGACAGTCATGCAAGGTCAACAAGGACAGTGGACTGTGTGGGAACACATGTTCCAAGGAAGTTTCAGCTGCAGTGAAAAATGGTATGTGGCACTCTTTGGATCAGTTTCATTTTCAGGTCTGTATATGATCTGCCTTCAAATTTACACCTGGTGAAACGGGAGAAATCAGATCACACTACATCACTGCCATTTAGAGCAAACGAAAATGGAACACGCAAAGCAGCGCCAGCCCAGGGAAGGTACACATGGAGACACAACCAAGTGCTCCAGTAGATCACACGTGGTTAGGGTTGTCAGTGGAAACGCTTTGCCACCATGTGCTCCAGCAATGATGTTCTACATAGCAGGACACCATAAATCATTATCGCTGTCTTTCAGAGGTTGTGTGTGTGTGTGTGGGCATGGGGTGGGTGCGTGCATGTGTGCATGTCCCACAGCAAGATGCAACATTGCAAAAATAGGAGGAGTTCATGTGTGTTGCCATGATAGCTTGGTATGCTGTAAAACCCTTCGTTCTTAATACCTAAATTGATTGATTGGCTCCACTGTGGCGCCTCTAATTGTCACTATTGTGGTGATGTCTTCTCTTTACCTCCTCTTCTTTTTGTCTTTGTTTGCTGTTGAAAATGAAACTGTAGAATAGCTCTCACTGTGGTGGCTGGTTGAGTTCTGTTCCTCCTCTCTTCCCCTTCTCCCATCAGTGTCCCTGCCACTGTCTTCACTGTTGTGAGGATGTAGGGGAGAGTCTTCTCCTGTCATGGTGCTGTGGTTGTGGTGTGCTGTGGTCGGCTACAGGATGATGTGTGGGAAAAGTGTTTGTTCCACGTGATTTGAGCGTTGTATGAGAAATGCTGGGCTTTCTTCATGTTGCCATGACGCGTTAGACTCCACATGATCTGAGCTTCATATGACTGCTGGACTTTCTTCATGTTGCCATGATGCATTGGACTCCACATGATCTGAGCTTTGGAATGTTGATTGCTGTGAGCCATGTTTAATATTGGCAGTAATTGTTGACATGGAGAGAGAACATGCAGACATGGATCAGCTGATGATGTCAGTGTTCATACAGACATGAAACATATGGAAAATGACTTTTTGTGTGTGTGGTATGTTTTTTTTTTTATAATGTTGTTTTCAATGTGTAGTTATTATGTGACACTGGTGGAGACAGGAGATTAATAATGATAAAATGATAAAAAGAAGGGAAAGAATAACAAATTCTTCAGTTTCTCCTCACTTACTGTTGTTATTAATTAGGTTTATTTTTGTGTGTTTTTGTGTGTGTGTTGTTTTGGGGGGGGGGTATCATCTTCAATGCCCTGTGTGAGAGGCATTTGGGGTCACTGCAGCGTTCCCTGACATAGCCATCACCACTGTGCACAGGGAGCCATCACAGTCAGGTCTGCATGACACAGCCGCGCCAAAGGTGGACACTGCAGTGCTATTGAGTCACACTGGTGGTGATCGGTGGTGTGTGATCCCATACAGGCCCCATGTACACCACACAGCTGTTGAGTCACATTGGTGGTGATCTGTGATGTGTGATCCCATACAGGGCCCCATGTACACCACACAGCTGTTGAGTCACACTGGTGGCGATCGGTGGTGTGTGATTCCATGTAGGGCCCCATGTACACCACACAGCTGTTCAAGTCACACTGGTGGTGATCGGGTGGTGTGTGATCCCATACAGGGCCCATGTACACCATACAGCTGTTGAGTCACACTGGTGGTGATCGGTGGTGTGTGACCCCATACAGGGCCCCATGTACACCACACAGCTGTTGAGTCACACTGGTGGTGCTCAGTGGTGTCTGATCCCCAAACAGGGCCCCATGTACGCCTGACCCCTTCTGCTAAGCCCAAGCTGATGACAGATCATTATCAGCATATTTCATAAATCTATTCCAACTGGAAAAAAGATGTTAGAGTAATCATTGACGTCATAGTAGTTACTGTATGACTAAAAGTGTATGTGTGAGCAATGAAGATGTTTCTGGAGTATGTGTGTGTGTGTGTGTGACATTTATTTTCCTTTGAATCAGCTTTTAAAGAGAGTTGGCTTAGGCAAGATCATATCAATGCTTCAGCATCCATTCCGGCCATGGAAGGGGGGAAACTGGTGTAAGAAGTGTAATCAATGCCGTCAGTGTAAAATCGGGTCACTAATTGATGTGTGCAGTGTGGTTTGAGAAGTAATGTAGCAGTATGATTAGTGTGAGATGTGTGCTGTGTGTTCTGTGAGAGGTAACGTAGCAGTATGATCAGTGTGAGATGTGTGGTGTGAGAAGTAATGTAGCAGAGGTAATGTAGCATATGATCGGTGTGTGTGTGTGAGAGGTAATGTAGCAGTATGATCAGTGTGTGTGGTGTGAGAGGTAATGTAGCAGTATGATCAGTGTGTGATGTGAGAGGTAATGTAGCAGTATGATCAGTGTGTGGTGTGAGAGGTAATGTAGCAGTAAGGTCAGTGTGTGGTGTGAGAGGTAATGTAGCAGTATGGTCGGTGTGTGGTGTGAGAGGTAATGTAGCAGTATGGTCAGTGTGTGGGTGAGAGAGGTAATGCAGCAGTATGGTCAGTGTGTGCTGTGAGAGGGTAATGCAGCAGTATGGTCAGTGTGTGGTGTGAGAGGTAAAATAGCAGTATGGTCAGTGTGTGGTGTGAGAGGTAAAATAGCAGTATGGTCAGTGTGTGTGGTGTGAGAGGTAATGTAGCAGTATGATCAGTGTGTGTGTGTGTGAGAGATAATATAGCAGTATGGTCAGTGTGTGGTGTGAGAGGTGGTAATGTAGCAGTATGATCAGTGTGTGTGTGTGAGAGGTAATGTAGCAGTATGGTCAGTGTGTGGTGTGAGAGGAGATGTAGCAGTAGCAGTATGATCAGTGTGTGGTGTGAGAGGTAAAATAGCAGTATGGTCAGTGCGGGATGTGTGGTGTGAGAGGTAATGTAGCAGTATGATCAGTGTGAGATGTATGGTGAGAGGTAATGTAGCAGAAGTAATGTAGCATATGATCGGTGTGAGATGTGTGGTGTGAGAGGTAATGTAGCAGTATGGTCAGTGTGTGGTGTGAGAGGTACTGTAGCAGTATGATCTGTGTGAGATGTGTGGTGTGAGAGGTAATGTAGCAGTATAGTCAGTGTGCGATGTGAAAGGTACTGTAGCAGTATGATCTGTGTGAGATGTGTGGTGTGAGAGGTAATGTAGCAGTATGGTCAGTGTGCGATGTGAAAGGTACTGTAGCATATGATCTGTGTGAGATGTGTGGTGTGAGAGGTAATGTAGCAGTATGGTCAGTGTGCGATGTGAAAGGTACTGTAGCATATGATCTGTTGAGATGTGTGGTGTGAGAGGTAATGTAGCAGTATGATCAGTGTGGTGTGAGAGGTAATGTAGCAGTATGGTCAGTGTGAGATGTGTGGTGTGAGAGTTAGTGTAGCAGTATGATGGGTGTGAGATGTGTGATGTGAGAAGTAATGTAGCAGTATAATCAGTGTGTGGTGTGAGAGGTAATGTAGCAGTATGATCAGTGTGTGGAGTGAGAGATAATGTAGCAGTATGATTAGTGTGTGATGTGAGAGGTAATGTAGCAGTATGATCAGTGTGTGATGTGAGAGGTAATGTAGCAGTATGATCAGTGTGGTGTGAGAGGTAATGTAGCAGTATGGTCAGTGTGTGGTGTGAGAGGTAATGTAGCAGTATGATTAGTGTGTGGTGTGAGAGGTGATGTAGCAGTATGGTCAGTGTGTGGTGTGAGAGGTAATGTAGCAGTATGGTCAGTGTGCGATGTGAGAGGTAATGTAGCAGTATGATTAGTGTGTGGTGTGAGAGGTGATGTAGCAGTATGGTCAGTGTGTGGTGTGAGAGGTATGTAGCAGTATGGTCAGTGTGCGATGTGAGAGGTAATGTAGCAGTATGATCAGTGTGTGCTGTGAGAGGTAATGTAGCAGTATGGTCAGTGTGTGGAGTGAGAGGTAATGTAGCAGTATGATTAGTGTGTGGTGTGAGAGGTAATGTAGCAGTATGATTAGTGTGTGATGTGAGAGGTAATGTAGCAGTATGGTCAGTGTGTGATGTGAGAGGTAATGTAGCAGTATGGTCAGTGTGTGATGTGAGAGGTAATGTAGCAGTATGGTCAGTGTCTGGAGTGAAAGGTAATGTAGCAGTATGATTAGTGTGTGATGTGAGAGGTAATGTAGCAGTATGGTCAGTGTGAGATGTGTGGTGTGAGAGTTAGTGTAGCAGTATGATGGGTGTGAGATGTGTGATGTGAGAGGTAATGTAGCAGTATGATCAATGCGAGATGTGTGGTGTAAAAGAAAATGTAGCAGTTTGATCAGTGTGAGATGTATGAGTGTGTCCGCAAGCATCTGAGTGTGCATGTGTTTTTTTTGTCTTTTCTACAAACAAAATCATGTTCAGTTTTTTTTTTTTTAGCCATTTTTGTTCTCTTTTTTTTGTGTGTAAAGTTTTCATACACAAGGGGAAAAGGTAGGAAAGAGATTCTGAATGGCAGATAGAACAATGTTGGTGCCACCTCTCCACTTCCCAGTTTGTAACCAGCAGTGCCAGAGCTACATTGTGTGTAGGAAGATCGCGTCTCCACAGACTGTCAGAAGAAAACTGAAGTTTTCAGAAACCCTGAAAGACAGTGTGCTTGCCAAGGGTGTCAGGCTATTGTTAGCACTACCTAATGCAAATCTGTCCAAACCATTATCTAACACAGACCAGTGAATCTGTCCATGCCTTTAACTCACAGACCAGTGAATCTCTCCATAACATTACCTCACAGACCAGACCTACCTTTATCGTAGTTTCAAAGTGAGGTCACTGCAGCGCGAAATTGAAACAGATTTGAAAGAAAAATTATGATTATTACTCCGGACAATTCAACATCCATTTTGCACTCAATTTGAGAAGAGAAATGTTGCCCGTTCCTTGTTTTTATTGCCCAGAACGTTGTTTATCTTGCCTGAAGAAGACCAAAGAGGTTGAAACGCATCATGTTTTGCCTTGTAATTTGTTTGTCCTTTTTGTTCATTCATGGAATAATTACACTTTTTCTTTCACATTCATACCTTTATCTCACAGACAAGTGAATCTCTCCTAAACATTCTCACAGAACAGTAAATCAGTGCACACCTATCTCACAGACCAGTGAAATCAGTCCATACCTTATCTCAGAGACCAGTGAATCAGCCCCAAACATTCTCACAGACAGTGGATCAGTCCATATCATGAATTGATGTATCTGACAGACCAGAGGTGAGAACAGTCTGTCCCACATTCCACATGTGATGGTGGTGTCATCTGCCTCTTCTCTTCTTCAGTCCAATGCAGGCTGTCCAAGGGGTGATGTGTGGGTGCATGGTCACTGGGGTGGACAGGTGTGTCTGCCTAGGGTAGTGACTTTGGTATGGAATGTCTGGTTTGTCTGTCAATGGATTATGCAGTGAATGAAATATTGTTGTGTGCTATAGACCTGTCTGTCAATGGATTATGCAGTGAATGAAGTATTGCTGTCGCTATAGACCTGTATGTCTGTGAATTATGCAATGAATGAAGTATTGCTGTGTGCTATAGACCTGTCTGTGGATTGTGCAGTGAATGAAGTATTGCTGTGTGCTATAGACCTGACTGTGGATTGTGCAGTGAATGAAGTACTGCTGTGTGCTATAGACCTGTCTGTGGATTATGTAGTGAATGAAGTATTGCTGTGTGCTATAGACCTGTATGTCTGTGGATTATGCAGTGAATGAAGTACTGCTGTTTGCTGTAGACCTGTCTGTGGATTATGTAGTGAATGAAGTATTGCTGTGTGCTGTAGACCTGTCTGTGGATTATGTAGTGAATGAAAGTATTGTTATGTGCTATAGACCTGTCTGTCTGTGGATTATGCATGAATGAAGTATTGCTGTGTGCTATAGACCTGTATGTCTGTGAATTGTGCAGTGAATGAAGTATTGTTGTGTGCTATAGACCGGTCTGTCTGTGGATTATGCAGTGAATGAAGTATTGCTGTGCTATAGACCTGTCTGTCAATGGATTATGTAGTGAATGAAGTATTGCTGTGTGCTATAGACCTGTCTGTCTGTGGATTATGCCGTGAATGAAGTATTGCTGTGTGCTATGGACCTGTCTGTCTGTGGATTATGCAGTGAATGAAGTATTGCTGTGTGCTATAGACCTGTCTGTGGATTATGCAGTGAATGAAGTATTGCTGTGTGCTATAGACCTTTCTGTCTGTGGATTATGCAGTGAATGAAGTATTGCTGTGTGCTATAGACCTTTCTGTCTGTGGATTATGCAGTGAATGAAGTATTGCTGTGTGCTATAGACCTTTCTGTCTGTGGATTATGCAGTGAATGAAGTATTGCTGTGTGCTATAGACCTTTCTGTCTGTGGATTATGCAGTGAATGAAGTATTGCTGTGTGCTATAGACCTTTCTGTCTGTGGATTATGCAGTGAATGAAGTGTTGCTGTGTGCTATAGACTTGTCTGTCTGTGGATTATGCAGTGAATGACGTATTGCTGTGTGCTATAGATCTGTCTGTGTGTGGATTATGCAGTGAATGAAATATTTGTGCTGTATACTGGTCTGTTGGATTGGGTTCTCATCGAGTAATTTCGTCTCAAACTTTTTGCTTCTCAGAATTCTTTAGAGAGTTTACATTCCATCATATCAATGTGTGTGGGTATTTATTAATGAGGTCTGTATTCTCTGTTTATAAATGGATCATTATGTCCTTTGTGATAGGCAATCAGTCGAACTACTGTGGTAACATCCAATAACAACACTCATGCAAAAAAGAAATGCGGTACTTTTGCTTTTTGTTTTGGACAGCAGTGTACTCTCTCTCTCTCTCTCTCTCTCTCTCTCTCTCTCTCTCTCTCTCTCTCTCTCTCTCTCACCCCTCCCTCCCTCTCTGTCTCTCTCTCTCTCTCCCTCTCTGTCACACACACACACACACACACACACACACACACACACACACACACACACATAACAAACACACACACACACACACACACACACACACACACACTAATAAAACTAAAATACTAAAACTAAATGCATGTTTGTGACCACACGTCAGAAACGACAGAAAATGAGTTTCCCGTTTGCACCATTATATGTCAAAGACCAAAAGATCGAGGTGGTAACATCTCATAAGATATTAGGGGTTATTATTGACAATGACTTATCATGGTATGATCACATTACTGATCTTGGAAAACGTATATCCAAAAGAATTTATCAACTTACAAAAATAAAACATTTTCTTAATCTTCAAACAAGGAGAGTATTCTTTCACGCACACATTATTAACTATGCGTCAACCTTATGGGATAATTCTAGTGAAACTAATTTGAAACAAATAAGTCGTCTACATAAAAGAGCTATAAAGATAATATACATCTGAAATCTACTACTTTGAGAGGGAGTGATTACAGAACATTAAATATTCTACCGTTTAAAGAAAGACTTCTTCAACAAATGTTTATGTATGTACAATGTAGTGAATAGAATAGCTCCAAAGAAAATAATCCAAAACTTTGTTATCAAAAAAAACAGACACTCACACAAGCTTTCCTTCCCCAGACCCCGCAACAATCTCTACAAATCTAGTTTTACATATTCTGGAGGAACGATGTGGAACATTTTACCATCTTCTTTAAAATCACGTCATTCGAAAGAACATTTAAAAGAGCTCTTAAAAGGAATTCGATGGAAAAATTATCGAATGGTTAATGCTTATTCAATCGCCGAATCTCTCTCTCTCTCTCTCTCTCTCTCTCTCTCTCTCTCTCTCTCTCTCTCTCTCTCTCTCTCTCTCTCTCTCTCTCTCGTATATGATGTGATATGTAATGTTAATTACAATATTTACTTGTATAATCGTTCCGATAGCATTATGATCCTTTGAACGTGTTAATTGCTTTATTGCATTGATATTTTTTTTCTTCATAATGTGTTTATAAATGATTTTGTTTGATGGTTTCTCTTCAATGATTTTTTCCCCTTTTTTGTGAGGGCAGGATGATAAAAAGCCGTAAAGCTTATTCTTTACCCTCAATAAAGATAAATTTTGACTTGATTTGACACACACACACACACACGAGAGAGAGAGAGAGAGAGGAGAGAGAGAGAGAGAGAGAGGAGAGAGAGAGAGAGAGAGAAGAGTCTACAAACAAGGAGACCAAAGAAAAACTTGCTCACAAGTCCGGAAAATCCACATTTTAGGTCCCTTGCTTGCAAGGCATGAGGAGGACAGGTAATTCATCTGTCATGGCTGCAGGGTGCATACAGAATCCTGCAAGTCTGGAAAATTCATCTGTCATGGCTGCAGGGTGCATACAGAATCCTGCAAGTCTGGAAAATTCATCTGTCATGGCTGCAGGGTGCATGCAGAATCCTGTAAGTCTGGAACAGTCATGGAAAATGGAACAGTCACTTGAAGCAATACAAAATTGATTTTTCCATGCTATTTCCAGTCTTGGAAATCGTTTCAAAGGCTGGAAAAGGCGTGGAAAAATCAATTTTGTATTGTTGAGTCTGGAAAAGTCAAGTCTGTTCAGGCAGTTGTGGAAACGTCATGGAAATGGAAAATTTGTTTTGCAGGGCTTGGAAATTTCTGGAAAAGCCAGTTTTGTTTAGCTGAAAGTGGAAAGGTCAGTTTTGGTTAGTTGGGCGTGAAAAAGCCAGTTTTGTATAGCTGCATGTGGAAAAGTCAGTTTTGTTTAGCTGAGTGAGGAAAAGCCAGTTTTGTATAGCTGCGTGTGGAAAAGTCAGTTTTGTTTAGCTGAGTCTGGAAAAGTCAGTTTTGTTTAGCTGAGTGTGGAAAAGTCAGTTTTGTGTTTAGCTGAGTGTGGAAAAGTCAGTTTTGTTTAGCTGAGTGTGGAAAAGTCAGTTTTGGTTAGCTGAGTGTGGAAAAGTCAGTTTTGGTTAGCTGAGTGTGGAAAAGTCAGTTTTGGTTAGCTGAGTGTGGAAAAGTCAGTTTTGGTTAGCTGAGTGTGGAAAAGTCAGTTTGTTTAGCTGAGTGTGGAAAAGTCAGTTTTGTTTAGCTGAGTGAGGGAAAAGTCAGTTTTGTTTAGCTACGTGTGGGAAAAGTCAGTTTTGTTAGCTGAGTGAGGAAAAGTCAGTTTTTGTGTAGCTGAGTGAGGAAAGTCAGTTTTGTTTAGCTGAGTGTGGAAAAGTCAGTTTTGTGTAGCTGAGTGAGGAAAAGTCAGTTTTGTTTAGCTGAGTGTGGAAAAGTCAGTTTTGTTTAGCTGAGTGTGGAAAAGTCAGTTTTGTTTAGCTAAGTCTGGAAAAGTCAGTTTTGTTTAGCTGAGTCTGGAAAAGTCAGTTTTGTTTAGCTGAGTCTGGAAAAGTCAGTTTTGTGTAGCTGAGTGAGGAAAAGTCAGTTTTGGTTAGCTGAGTGGGGAAAAGTCAGTTTTTGTTTAGCCAAGTCTAGAAAAGTCAGTTTTGTTTAGCTAAGTCTGGAAAAGTCAGTTTTGTTTAGCTAAGTCTGGAAAAGTCAGTTTTGTTTAGCTACGTGTGGAAAAAGTCAGTTTTGCTTAGCCAAGTCTGGAAAAGTCAGTTTTGTTTAGCTAAGTCTGGAAAAGTCAGTTTTGTTTAGCTACGTGTGGAAAAAGTCTGGAAAAGTTTTGCTTAGCCAGTCTGGAAAAGTCATTGTTGGTTAGCTAAGTCTGGAAAAGTCAGTTTTTGTGTAGCTGAGTGTGGAAAAGTCAGTTTTGTTTAGCTGAGTGAGGAAAAGTCAGTTTTGTTAGCTGAGTGAGGAAAAGTCAGTTTTGTGTTAGCTGAGTGAGGAAAAGTCAGTTTTGTTTAGCTGAGTGAGGAAAAGTCAGTTTTGGTTAGCTGAGTGAGGAAAAGTCAGTTTTTGTTTAGCTGAGTGAGGAAAAGTCAGTTTGGTTAGCTGAGTGTGGAAAAGTCAGTTTTGTTTAGCTGAGTGTGGAAAAGTCAGTTTTGAGTGTTAGCTGAGTGTGGAAAAGTCAGTTGTTTTGTTTAGCTGAGCGTGGAAAAATTCAGTTTTGTTTTAGCTGAGTGTGGAAAAGTCAGTTTTGGTTACCTGAGTGTGGAAAAGTCAGTTTTGGTTAGCTGAGTGTGGAAAAAGTCAATTTTGTTTAGCTGAGTGAGGAAAAGTCAGTTTTGTTTAGCTGAGTGTTGAAAAGTCAGTTTTGTTTAGCTACGTGTGGAAAAGTCAGTTTTGGTTAGCTGAGTGAGGAAAAGTCAGTTTTGTGTAGCTGAGTGAGGAAAAGTCAGTTTTGTTTAGCTGAGTGAGGAAAAGTCAGTTTTGGTTAGCTGAGTGAGGAAAAGTCAGTTTTTGTGTGTAGCTGAGTGAGGAAAAGTCAGTTTTGTTTAGCTAAGTCTGGAAAAGTCAGTTTTGTTTAGCCAAGTCTGGAAAAGTCTGAGAATTTCCCATTTGTCACAGTGGATGTTTTCAGTTTGATTAAATTTCAATATCAACGATGAGATGTCATTGTGTGTGAGGCAATCCACACACGCTACCTACAGGGGCACAAGACTACAGTTGGATGGATGAATTAATAGATAATAAGATGAAAGAATTTAGACACACACAGACCAACAGACAAGGACTGGGGGTGACCAAAACTGAATGGTGGTCAAAGGCCAAAGGAAAAGCCAAAAGAGACATGATGATTCAGGAGATGAGAAAAGAAAGACCAAAAAAGACTCCAAAAAACAGTCCAGCAGAGCCAGCAAGGGCAATGGGCAACGTGGGAGAATGCACTCCAAAGAAGTCTCACTTGGAATGACATTTGGCACATGGCCCCTCTCAGGATCAGCTTCATTCTCAGATCTGCATATGACCTTCTGCCCTCAAATGCAAACCTGGTAAAGTGGGAAAAACAGACGATCCTTCATGCCCCCTCTGCCATGAAAAACAAACAGTGGAGCATGTCCTAAGCTCATGTAAAGTAGCCCTGGCTCAAGGAAGGTACACATGGAGGGCACAACCAAGTGTTTTTAAAGAGATTGTACAAGTAGTCTGGGCTAGTACCAACACCACAAAAGGGAAAATCAGGACTCCAAAAGCACCCGCAACATTCTTCACGGCAGGAGGCAGCGAATCATGGCCAAAAACAACAGTGCCACTCGGAACATGCAGGCAGAGTCTGCTGGACGGGGCAGATGACTGGGAATGCACTGCAGACCTCCCAGAATGGAAGAGTCACCCAGAGATCATCAGCAAGAGTGGCATGAGACCAGACATAGTAGTCCACTGTCAGTCAACCAAGCAGCTGACCATGATCGAGCTCACGGTGCCATATGAGAACAAAATGGAGGCAGCTCAGATCTACAAGACTGAAAAGTATGCTGATCTGGCAAACAGCCTGAGGAGAGAAGGCTATCAGGTCAAAGTCCTCACTGCAGAAATTGGAGTTAGGGGGGTTGTAGGAACGTCTGCATACAGCCTCATGAAACAGCTCTCAGTTGCAGGGAGGAAAAAACCAGAGCCCTGAAAGCAATGGCAGAAGCAGCAGCGAGAGAGGTGTGCAAGCTGGATGTGGTCAAGGAGGAACAAAAGTGAACTTCATAAGGCTTAACTTTCCTACAAATATCAGGTGTCCCAGTGGCTCAGTGGTAGTGCGCGAGTCATTAAGTGGAAAATGAGCATGTCCAGAGAGGCATGGGCTTTGAATCCCAGCCATGGTTTGTCCCAAGATGGGGAAAAAAAAGGGGGACAGCAGAGGGACATCCAGAGTCATGAACCGGGTGTGGCCCACCCCCCTAGAGTGTCAGGAGAGAAGGGCCGAAAAACGTGCTTGAAAGGGGCTTCTCTTCCGAGGACTCTCTGCTGCCACGCTCTCCACGAGTTTCTTTCTACAGTTGGATGGATGAATTAATTAATAATAAGATGAAAGAATTTAGAAAGAAGGGTCTCATGGGCACTAGCAGATATCCGATCTACACATTGGCCAGCACGCTGGTCAGACCTCGGGTATCTACCTATCATTCTCTGTTCTACGACTACAGTTGTGTGTTTACATGTCAGCATAGGCATGCATATGTGTGTGTGTGTGCGTACATGTGTGTGTGTGTGTGTGTGTGTGTGTGTGTGTGTGTGTGAGAGGAGAGTTCAGAGAGATAACATATTCAGAGGATAACATATTATTGATTATATTATAATAGTATAATTGCGCACCTGCACCAACATCTATCCCTAACCTGGGGGGTGGGGACGTCACTATGGCCCCATTGTCGGTTTGGTGAAAATAATAGTAATAATGAAAATGCAGATAGGGATGAAAATGCAAATAACAGAAAGAACAATTATGGAAAAGAAATGTTAACGATAATTTCATTGTTATCATCTAAAAAAAAATCATCACCCACTTTAAATCACACAATCACACACACACACACACACACACACACACACACACACACACACACACACACACACACACACACACACACACACACTGTTTCACTATCATTCAGCATTACAGAGAGGCGGTTTCTTGCTACGCAAGTTCAGCTGCAGTTATTGCCCCTGCGTATGTCTGTTTCCTGTGATCAAATCGACCCTGGCAGCTGAAGAAAACGGTATTAGTGATCTAGTTTTCTAACAGAAAAACATCGATCCCGGAGCCACCAAAAGAAGAGTGGCATGTTTCTATCACTTTTGCGTGTTTCATGCTGCCTTCTTTTTTGCTAAACTTTGTGGAATTCTGAACTTTGATCTCTCTCTCTCTCTCTCTCGCTCAGCCCACCTCCCACCCCCACTCTCTCCCCCTTCGTTATTGTTATTTTCATTTTTATCTAATTTTATTTGTTAGTTTTATTATTGTTTATGTTATTATTATTATTTTTTTTTATGTTAATTTCTCTCTTTTATTTTCACTTGATGTTCCATTATGATTGCATGACCGCCTTGTTTGCTTGTTTGCTTTCTTATATTATCTCATTTCACTGCATGTTGTAGTCCCTACTCAGGGCGAGGACTGGATGTAAAAAAGTACGTCAGTGCTTATCTATTACTCGTAAATAAAGAATTTTGTCTTGTCTTGTCTTGTCTTGTCTTATTTTCTCTTTCATTTATCTTCTATTATTATTTGATGTTCTTTTTGATGATTACATTTCACTGCATGTTGTAGTCCCTACTCAGGGCGAGGACTGGATGTAAAAAAGCACGTTAGTGCTTATCTATTATCCTCGTAAATAAAGAATTTTGTCTTGTCTTGTCTCTCATTTTATGATGAATTAAGAAATCAGTTTGATTTGCTCCAAAATATTACAGAATAGCATACGCTTTCCATCTTAATATATTGTTATCCTCAGTTAATGCAAAAACGGCGAAAAACCTCTGCATATACTGGTACAAAGCCTTGAAAGCAAGAGAAATTGCAATTTTCCTAAATTAATTGATAATTAAGAGTATAGATAATGAATTGTGAAATGTGAAAGTTTTGTTGCTTTTCTGTGTAAACACACCCCTTCCAAGGGGCCTGCCCCTACTGGAATAAAATGTCGTGTCGTGTCGTGTTCTCTCTCTCTCTGTCTCTCTTTCTCTCTCTCCCTCTGTCTGTCTGCCTGTCTGTCTGTCTGCCTGTCTGCCTGTCTGTCTGTCTGTCTGTCTGTCTGTCTGTCTGTCTCTCTCTCTCTCTCTCTCTCTCTCTCTCTCTCTCTCTCTCTCTCTCTCTCTCTCTCTCACGGCAATGTGGTTATGCTGATTTGTCAATATGAATGATATGTATTGAAATGATGTATGCATGACAAAGATAGATTGGAAGACTAGACATTTCCTAAGATCCTCTCTCTCTCCTCTCTCTCCTCTCTCTCTCCTCTCTCTCTCTCCTCTCTCTCTCTCTCCTCCCTCTCTCTCCTCTCTCTCTCTCTCTCTCTCTCAAAGATCCTCCTCCTCTCCTCTCAGAAAAAAGAGCACGCTCCTCTCTCTCTTCTCTCTCTCTCGGCTCTCTCACACGTCTCTCTCTCTCTCTCCCTCTCCTCTCTCAGCTCTCTCACACGAAAGAAAACTCTCTCTCTCTGAATAATTCTCTCCGCTCTCTCTAAATCTCTCCGACTTACAGAGGCTCTTGCAATGACTTCTTTTCTTTTTTCAGCTTTCACACGAGAAAACAAAATAATGAATAATTCAAACCGCTTTAATCTGGACATTACAGAGGCGTTGAAAGATATTTTGCATGGGAGAGGGGAGGGCAGGGCAGGGGAGAGGGAGGGGACAGTCTGATGTGACATCACTGCATCTGACCTGGTCGTTTCACTGCATCTGACCTGGTCCTTTCACTGCATCTGACCTGGTCGTTTCACTGCATCTGACCCGGTCCTTTCACTGCATCTGACCCGGTCCTTTCACTGCATCTGACCTGGTCCTTTCACTGCATCTGATCCGGTCTTTTCACTGCATCTGACCTGGTCCTTTCACTGCATCTGACCTGGTCCTTTCACTGCATCTGACCCGGTCCTTTTACTGCATCTGACCCGGTCCTTTCACTGCATCTGACCTGGTCCTTTCACTGCATCTGACCTGGCCCTTTCACTGTATCTGAGCTGATCGTTTTCCAAACCTGTCATAGGCCCGTTGTTGCCTTTGTTTTGTATCAAACATTGACAGCCTGTCGTAGGCCCGTTGTGGCCTTTGTTTTGTATCATTGGCAGCCTGTCGTAGGCCCGTTGTGGCCTTTGTTTTGTATCAGACATTGACAGCCTGTCGTAGGCCTGTTATTGGCTTTGTTTTGTATCAAACATTGACAGCCTGTCGTTGGCCCGTTGTAGCCTTTGTTTTGTATCAAACATTGACAGCCTGTCGTAGGCCCGTTGTGGCCTTTGTTTTGTATCAAACATTGACAGCCTGTCATAGGCGCATTGTGACCTTTGCTTGTATTAAACTTTGACAGCCTGTCATAGGCCCGTTGTGGCCCTTGCTTTGTATCAAACATTGACAAAGGAGATAGGGAAGGAAAACCCACGCCAGCAAGCAAGAGGAAGCCTCCCACATTCGCTGTCGAAGCTGTCACCGCACATTCCGTGCACGTATCGGCTTAATCAGCCACCTGCATATCCACAAATCATTTCACCCTCTAAACCCCAAGATGACTGAAGTAGTTCTCATCGATTCGACGAACAAACAATGATATTGACACCACCCATGTCACACAAAACAAAACAAAAACAAAGCAAAAACAAACAAAAACACACAACAACAACAACAACAACAATTACAACATCAACAACAACAACAAAAAGCCCCATGAGGTATGTGGACTGACAAATGTTTTCACTTTGATGCTGTCGGCCAGCTTGTCCTGCGAGACCACTGCCCACCCACAGGCGCCAAACAAATCACCCTGTGTCATGGTTCACTGCCCACCCACAGGCGCCAAACAAATCACCCTGTGTCATGGTTCACTGCACGCCCTACAGGTGACAAACCAATCAGCCTGTGTCATGGTTCACTGCCCACCCAACAGGTGACAAACCAATCACCCTGTGTCATGGTTCACTGCACGCCCTACAGGTAGCAAACCAAATATCCTGTGTCATGGTTCACTGCCCACCCTACAGGTGACAAACCAATCATCCTGTGTCATGGTTCACAGCCCACCCTACAGGTGACGAACCAATCATCCTGTGTCTTGGTTCACTGCCCACCCTACAGGTGACAAACCAATCATCTTGTGTCATGGTTCACTGCCCATCCTACAGGTGACAAACCAAGCACTGTGTGTCATGGTTCACTGCCCACCCTACAGGTGACAAACCAATCACCCTGTGTCGTGGTTCACTGCCCACCCTATAGGTGACAAACAAAGCACTGTGTGTCATGGTTCACTGCCCACACTGCAGTTGACAAACCAATCATCCTCTATCATGGTTCACTGCCCACCCTACACATGACAGACCAATCACCCTGTGTCATGGCTCTCTGTCCACACTACAGGTGACAAACCAGTCATCCTCTGTCATGGTTCACTACCCACACCACAGGTGACAAAACAAATCAGCGTGTGTCATGGTTCACTGCCCACCCTACAGGTGACAAACCAATCACCCTGTGTCATGTTTCACTGCACAGTGACAGTGACAAACCCATCATCGTGCATCATGGTTCACTTCATTCATGGAATGCTAGCTGCACACTTACAGGTCACAAACTAATCAGCCTGTGTCATGGTTCACTGCCCACCCTACAGGTGACAAACCAATCACCCTGTGTCATGGTTCACTGCCCACCCTACAGGTGACAAACCAATCACCCTGTGTCATGGTTCACTACCCACCCTACAGGTGACAAACCAGTCACCTTGTGTCATGGTTCACTGCCCCCACCTACAGGTGGCAAACCAATCATCCTGTGTCATGGTTCACTGCCCACCCTACAGGTGACAAACCAATCATCCTGTGTCATGGTTCAATGCCCACCCTACAGGTGATGAACCAATCATCCTGTGTCTTGGTTCACTGCCCACCCTACAGGTGACGAACCAATCATCTTGTGTCATGGTTCACTGCCATCCTACAGGTGACAAACCAAGCATTGTGTGTCATGGTTCACTGCCCACCCTACAGGTGACAAACCAATCACCCTGTGTCATGGTTCACTGCCCACCCTACAGGTGACAAACCAATCACCCTGTGTCATGGTTCACTGCCCGCTCTACCGGTGACAAACCAATCACCCTGTGTCATGGTTCACTGCTCACCCTACAGTGTGCAACAAACTGATCACTGTGTGTCGTGGTTCACTGCTCACCCTACAGGTGACAGACCAATCACCCGTGTCATGGTTCACTGCAGAGTTGCAGCGACATGCCCAATCATTGCGTGCCATGGTTCACTTCATTTAGGGCATGTCAGCTGCACAGTTACAGTGACAAATAAATTACCATGTATCATGGTTCACTGCACAGTTACAGTGACAAACCAATCACTGTGTGTCGTGGTTCACTGCACACTTACAGTGACACACCAATCAACCTGTGTTATGGTTCATTGCACAGTTACAGTGACAAACCAATCACCCTGTGTCGTGATTCACTGCACAATTACAGTCGCAACCCAACCAATCACCGTGTGTCATTGTTCACTGCACAATTACAGTGACAAACCAATCACCCTGTGTCATGGTTCACTGCACAGTTACAGTGACAAACCCATAACTGCGTGTTATGGTTCACTGCACAGTTACAGTGACAAACCAATCACCGTGTGTCATGGTTCACTGCAAAGTTACAATGACAAAACAATCACTGTGTGTCATGGTTCACTGCACACAATTACAGTGACAAACCAATCACCATGTATTATGGTTCACTGCACAGTTACAGTGACAAACCAATCACCGTGTGTCATGGTTCACTGCTCAGGTACAGTGATCAGCCAATCACTGTGTGTCATGATTCATTGTACAGTTACAGTGACAAAAACCAATCACCGCGTATCATAATTCATTGCACAGTTACAGTGACAAAACCATCACCGTGTGTCAAGAGTCACTGCACAGTTACAGTGACAAACCAATCACCGTGCGTCATAATTCATTGTACAGTTACAGTGACAAACCAATCACCGCGTGTCATAGTTTATTGCACAGTTACAGTGACAAACCAATCACTGTGTGTCATGATTCATTGAACAGTTACAGTGACAAAACCAATCACCATGTGTCATGGTTCATTTCATTAAGGGGATGCTAGCTGCACAGTTTCAGTGACAAACCAATCACCGTGTGTCATGGTTCACACGCACAATTACAGTGACAAACCAATTACCCTGTGTCATGGTTCACTGCACAGTTACAGTGACAAACCTATCACTGTGCGTCATGGTTCACCTCATTCAGGACATGCCAGATGCAAAGTTACAGTGACAAACCGGTCACCATGTGTCATGGTTCACTGCACAGTTACAGTGACAAAACCAATCACCGTGCGTCATGGTCCACCTCACTCAGGGCATGCCAGCTGGATGCTTTGCTTCACGAGGTGACCAAGGCACAATAAAGTACACAGGACTTTAACATCCTTCTCCTGTCTAAAGCTTGCAGGAGTAATATCTTTTCCATCGGCATACTCGTTTTATACATGACACACATCAAACTTTGACACAGTTCCTGGCATCCTCAAAGATAATCATTGAAAGGAGGTTAGGCGTGGGGAACAGCTTTGCATCTGGGTTTTTTTTTTTTTTTTTTTTTTTTTTTGTTACTGTTTTCAGCACACAACTTGTGAAGATCATTAGAAGCGCAAGGATAAATGATGATGACTGGACTCATTAATGATGAGACAGCAGAAACCTAAATTAAGCCAGGGAGATACTACTTATAAAGTCTATACCAATCTCTCTCTCTCTCTCTCTCTCTCTCTCCTCTCTCTCTCTCTCTCTCTCTCTCTCTGTGTGTGTGTGTGTGTGTGTGTGTGTGGAGAGAGAGAGAGAGAGAGAGAGAGAGAGAGAGAGAGAGAGAGAGAGAGAGAGAGAGAGAGAGACAGAGACAGAGACAGAGACAGAGACAGATTTCCCACAGGAGCACACAGCACAGTGGTGCCATCATCTCAATGAAGGTCGTAACACACTCATCTCGGGGGGGGGGGGGGGGGGGGGGGGGGGGGGGGGGGGGGGGGGGGGGGGGGGGGGGGGGGGGGGGAGGGGGCTATACATCTTCAGCATGCTAATAATGTGTTGATGAGGTTGGGACGCACGACCTCTTTGTCGTCCATCAATGACACTAACCACCGGGCCGTTGGTCCCCCCCTGGTTCTAACAGCTGTGGATAATGACTGGCTGTCCGTCCCCCCCTGGCTCCTAGCCTCCCTCTCCTCCTCTCTGAGTGACGTCCCCCTGCCCCCCTCTCCTTCATCCGTCCACCTCATCCTCCCTCGCTCTGGCCTGTCGCTCCTCCCTCCCACATCCCCTTCCATTTTCCCGCCGTAATGACGGGGTAACGCCACAGGCTGGACTTTCATCACGTTCCTGTCCGCTGTCTTTTTCTGCTAGAAGTGTCAGGGATTACACTGTCACGCGCTTCTGTCCATTGAATCACTGGTGCAGGGCTTTGTTCATTGAATTGCTGGTGTATGGCTTTGTCCATTGAATCACTGGTGTAAGGCTTTGTCCATTGAATCACTGGTATAGGGCTTTGCCTATTGAATCATTGGTGTATGGCTTTGTCCATTGAATCACCGGTGTATGGCTTTGTCCATTGAATCACTGGTGCATGGCTTTGTCTTTGTCCATTGAATCACTGGTGTATGGCTTTGTCCATTGACTCACTGGACTTTCATTGAATCACTGGTGTATGGCTTTGTCCATTGAATCACTGGTGTGTGGCTTTGTGGTTTTCCATTGAATCACTGGTGTATGGCTTTGTCCATTGATTCAATGGTGTAGGTGGCTTTGTCCATTGACTCCCTGGTGTACGGCTTTGCCTATTGCATCATTGGTGTATGGCTTTTCCCATTGAATCATTGGTGTATGGCTTTGTCAATGGAATCACTGGTGTATGGCTTCGCCCCTTGAATCACTGGTGTATGGTTTTGTACATTGAATCTTTAGTGTATAGCTTTGTCCATTGACTCACTGGTGTATGGCTTGTCCATTAAATACCGGTGTAAGATTTTGTCCATTGAATCACTGGTGTATGGCTTTGTCCATGGAACCAGTGCATGGCTTTGTCCATTGAGTCACTGGTGTATGGCTTTGTCCATTGAATTACCGGTGTGTGGCTTTGTCCATTGAATCACTGGTGTATGACTTTGTCCATTGAATCACCGGTGTATGGCTTTGTCCATTGAATCACCGGTGTATGGCTTTGTCCATTGTACTACTGGTGTGTGGCTTTGTCCATTGGACCCCTGGTGTATGGCTTTGTCCATTGGATCCCTTGTATGGCTTTGTTCATTGGACTACTGGTGTATGGCTTTGTCCATTGGGCTACTGGTGCGTGGCTTTGTCCATTGTACTACTGGTGTATGGCTTTGTCCATTGGGCTACTGGTGTATGGCTTTGTCATTGTACTTGGTGCTGACTTGTCTATTGGGACTACTGGTGCATGGATTTGTCCATTGTACTACTGGTGTGTGGCTTTGTCCATTGGACTACTGGTGTATGGCTTTGTCCATTGGACTACTGGTGTATGGCTTTGTCCATTGGACTACTGGTGTATGGCTTCGTCCATTGGACTACTAGTGCATGACTTTGTCCATTGGACTACTGGTGCATGGCTTTGTCCATTGGACTACTGGTGTATATGGCTTTGTCCATTGGACTACTAGTGCATGACTTTGTCCATTGGACTACTGGTGCATGGCTTTGTCCATTGGACTACTGGTGTATGGCTTTGTCCATTGGACTACTACTGGCTTTGTGTATGGCTTCGTCCATTGGACTACTAGAGCATGACTTTGTCCATCGGACTACTGGTGTATGGCTTTGTCCGTTGGACTACTGGTGTATGGCTTTGTCGATTGGACCACTGGTGCATGGCTTTATCCATTGCACTACTGGTGCATGTCTTTGTCCATTGTACTACTGTGTATGGTTTTGTCCATTGGACTACTGGTGTATGTTTTTTTCATTGGACTCTGGTGCGTGGCTTTGTCTATTGGACTACTGGTGCATGGCTTTGTCCATTGGACTATTGGTGCATGGCTTCGTCCGTAGGACTACTGGTGTATGTTTTTTTTCCATCAAACTACTGGTGCGTGGCTTTGTCTGTTGGACTACTGGTGCATGTTTTTTGTCCATTGGACTACTGGTGAATGGCTTTGTCCATTGGACTACTGGTGTGTGATTTTGTCCATTGTACTACTGGTGCGTGGCTTTGTCCATTAGACTACTGGTGCGTGGCTTTGTCCATTGGACTACTGGTGCATGGCTTTGTGTCCATTGGACTAATGTGCATAGCTTTGTCCATTGGACTACTGGTGTGTGGCTTTGTCCATTGGCGTGCATTTTTTTTTCCCACCACTGGACTCCTCCATTCGACTGTGCATGTTTTCCCCCACCTGCGCTTGTTTTTTCCCCCACTATTAGATTGTTCGTCTTTGTATTTGTCTGACTTTATTCAAGTTTAAAAGGTTGTGCCAGTCTTGGATAAAGGTTATCCTGTGTTAGGTTTTCTTATGGGAGCAAAAGTTACCCCCACTTGTTTACTGTTTATTATTTACTGTTCCCTGCCTCATTTCATTTCCAATTTTGTTTCGATTAAATCGAGGTTATTTGTATTTGTTTCTGTCCATCTTTGTGTTTGTCTTTTGATCTCCCTGCATCCTTGGGTGGATCCTCAAGCGTAGGCACAAAGATTGTCCCCTACATTTCATACTATTTGCATAATGTCTTTAGTTTTTCAGCAACTGTTTTCCTCCCCACACTTTGGTTTGGTTTCATTTACTACCCTTCACTGGCTGCTTTGGGGTGCTTTTGGGTTTCTTTTTTGCACCCTTGGTGGTGAGAAACACCACGGTATTATGGACTGTGGTGTGTCTCTATTTGACGCCAGGAGTGCAGACACACACCAGCCGTGTCTCCCTGATGAGTTCTGATCCAGCGGACGAAAAGCCTCGGGAGCAGGCAATACAATACATCTGCCTTCAAAGGGGATTACGATGGTTCCCTTAAGCAGCTAGTGAAGAGTTTTCATTCTGTGATATATTTTTCTTAATTTCATGTTCCCAGTTTCTCCATCTTCATCCCCCCCCCCCCCCCCCCCCCCCCTCCTTAAGTCCAAATTTTTGCCAAGTCATTACTATGAAGACAGTTGAGTTGTTGGCCTGCGCTTGTTTTCTTCCTCTACTATTAGATCGTTCGTCTTTGTCTGACTTTATTCAAGTTTAAAAGGCTTTGCCAGTCTTGGATAAAGGTTACTCTGTGTTAGGTTTTCATATGGGAGCAAAAGGTACCCTGCTTGTTTACTGTTTATTGTTTACTGTTTCCTGTCTCATTTCATTTCCAGTTATATTTGTGCATGGCTTTGTCCATTGCAGTACTGGTGTATGGCTTTGTCCATTAGACCTCTGGTGTATGGCTTTGTCCATTGGACTGCTGGTGCATGGCTTTGTCCATTGTACCCTTGGTGTATGACCCTCTTCTTAAATGCTATCATCTTAATCATTAATTCATTTATCCATCAGCTTTAGATAATGCGCAATGTGGCCTCGAAACTTAGCGGATGTGGTGTAGCGTATATAGACAGGTCCGCATGCGTTGACACCTTGATGAAACTGAAACTGAGAGTCCCTCCATGAGACACAAGGCAGATCATACTGCTGTATGTTTGTCTTTCTCCCTGACAATGAAAACATATCATGCTGCTCACAACCATCTTCCTCCCTAAAAACATGGAATGTTGTCTCCCCTGATTCTAATTTGGTGACCAATTCACCACATACATGGTAGAGAGAGGCTCTGTTACCTATCCTGACAGTATTTGGTGACCAGTTCACCACACACCTGGTGGAACGAGGCTCTGTAGCTATCCTGACAGTATTTGGTGATCAATTCACCACACACCTGGTAAAGAGGCTCTGCATCTATCCTGACAGCATTTGGTGACCAATTCACCATATATCTGGTAGAGAGAGGCTCTGCATCTATCCTGACAGTATTTGGTGACCAATTCACGGTACATCTTGTAGAGAGAGGCTCTGTATCTATCCTGACAGTATTTGGTGACCAGTTCACCACACACCTGGTAGAGAGAGGCTCTGTAACTATCCTGACAGTATCTGGTGACCAGCGCACCACACACGTGGTAGATATACCACACACCTGGTAGAAAGAGGCTCTGTTACCTATCTTTACATTGTTTGGTGACCAATTCACCACACACCTGGTAGAGAGAGGCTCTGCATCTATCCTGACAGTATTCGGTGACCAATTCACCGTACATCTTGTAGAGAGAGGTCTGTATCTATCCTGACAGTATTTGGTGACCAATTCACCACACACCTGGTAGAGAGAGGCTCTGTTACCTATACTGACGTTATCTGGGTCACTAATTGACCATAGTTCTGGCAGAGGTTGGCTATATTACCTACTCTGACATTAATTGGGCATTAATTGACATAGGTATAGCAGAAATTTCATGTCTTGCTGTACACTAACTGGGTCACTGATTACTGCAGAGGAGACTGTATCTAGCTCCCGTTATCTGTCCTGTTACCAACACTATCTGGGTCACTAATTGACCACTAGTTCTGGCAGAGGTTGGCTATATTACCTACTCTGACATTAATTGCATTATTCAATAGGTGCAGAAATTTCATGTCTTGCTGTACACACTGGGACTGATTGACCGCAGACTGTCAGAGGTAGCTCCGTTATCTGTCCCAACCTAATTGGGCCACTAACTGACCACTCACTAGCAGAAATATGTGTCTCTCGCAACACTGATTAGGTCAATGATTGTGCCTGCATGCCAGATATGTGTGAGTCAGACCTTCTTTTAACATGTACGTTTGAGTAGCAAAGGAAGAAATATAGAAGTGAAACAAAGATGTACATAACAGCAAGAACTTGCTCTGGTTACGTTAATCAGCAGCTAAGCAAACACACAGGGTGACAAACACATGAGAAGCAGTGAGTGTGATTCAAGTGGTACGGTGGCGTGTTGCACGTGTAGAGGCCTGTGTGACAGTGATAGCAGGGCACGGGGCAGCCGCCGCCTCATTACTGTCTGCCGTTGTGTGTGTGGCCCTGTACTTTGTGCACGGTGCTTCCAGCGGCTATCCTGCAGGCAGAGCACACAGCCATGCGTGTGGAGCCGTCCGTCTTTGCCACTGTGTCAGGGCTCCCCAGTGTGGTCACCACATTTCAACCACTTCGGACCACTTTGGTCCACTTCTGTAGCCATCGAGGTCATTGGTGGTGCCACAGAATGAACCGTTATGATCGCCGAAGGCCATCTCTCCATTTGTCAGCAGTAACCACCCACTGTTGTGACTGCTGGTCGGGCCCTCTAAGGGATATCGTTTACCCTCTGTCCATCCGTCCGTCCGTCTGTAAACACTACCTTTAAACTCGAATAAACTGTTTAGTTATCTATTCACTAATTTCATGTTGGGGCGGAGGAGGGGGGGGGGGGGGGGGGGGTGAGAGATGTGTGCAAGTCTTATTTTGACGATAGAGATGTAAGCTGGCATACTCTCTGTCACTTTGAGAAATTTACTGCACAGCTTACCCCCCCCCCCCCCCCCCCCCCCCCCCCCCCCCCCCCCCCCCCCCCCACACACACACACACACACACTTTTTTCTTTTATTTACGTATTCCAGAGAGAGAGAGAGACAGACAGACAGACAGACAGACAGACAGACAGACAGACAGACAGACAGAGATAGAGAGAGAGTGTGTCAGCCTACATTCCATCTGACTGAGCCCTGGGTGTGTGTGTGTGTGTGTGAGTGTGTGTGTGTGTGTGTGTGTGTGTGTGTGTGTGTGTGTGTGTGTGTGTGTGTGTGTGTGTGTGTGTGTGCCATTCCGTCTCTGTCTCTTACATGTCCGTCAGTCTGTCCCTGTATGCAGCAAACTATGTGGCCATCGCCACAACCAGAACTTCCGACACTAAGCCTGAAGACTGAGAATCCGTTATGAATGGCGCTCAGTGTGTCAATCTATGTGGCCATCGCCACAGCCAGAACTTCCGACACTCCTGAAGACTAGAATCCTGAATGGCGCTCAGTGTGATGTGGCCATCGCCACAGTTACTTCCGACATAAGCCTGCGCTGAGAATCATGGTGTGTCTGTGCATCCAGCCAGTCAGTGGCGCCATACCAAAACTGCAGAGCAGACTAGCGGCTACTTGGGCTGCTAACCAGATCATACCAAAACTGCAGAGCAGACTAGCGGCTACTTGGGCTGCTAACCAGATCATACCAAAACTGCAGAGCAGACTAGCGGCTTCTTGGGCTGCTAACCAGATCATACCAAAACTGCAGAGCAGACTAGCGGCTTCTTGGGCTGCTAACCAGATCATACCGAAACTGTAGAGCAGACTAACGGCTTCTTGGGCTGCTAACCAGATCACACCAAAACTGTAGAGCAGACTAGCGGCTTCTTGTACTGCTAACCAGATCAGATCAGCTGTTGCCACGTCTTGTTTTCAGCTTGACGTCATCAAGACGTCAAAAGCAAATGACCGTTTAGCAAGATGACACAACTCACATTCATGGGGGAGAGAGAGAGGGAGAGAAAAAAGTGAAGGGAGAGGGAAAAGGGGAGGATGAGATGGATAGAGACAGGAGGAGGGAGGGGGGGGTGGCATGGGGCAGAAAGGAGGGAGAATGGTGGGGAAGGGGAAGGGAGATGGGATAACGGGAGTGGGCGGCGTCGACTAGTGAATAATTTTAGCCTGTGTAGATAAAATTCTGTATTTTTGCAGATTCCGGTCTTCAGTTTTTAAACATAATGCATTCCAGTCTTCCTCTTGACCTCGCTTTTTTATAAGCCCACCCCCACTCCCACAACCGCCCCCCCCCCCCCCCCTTCCCCAGCCACCCCACACATTCCAACCATCCCACAAATGCAGCACAAGTTTCTGATCTCCATAGCTGATCTTTTGCGACTGCTTCTGTTACTTTGCAGGCCGGAGTCCTAGTATTTAAAACTTTTCATAGGTCCAGGTCATTGGTTTTTTGTTTCTGCTGAGGACACGAATTAAGAGTTCTTGTTCCACCGAAAACCAAATATCAAAAACTTTTTTAACCATTATTTTCAGGTCTGAAATATCTTGGAATTCTCATATAACAGAAAGTTTATGATGAGAAATTTTCGTCTTTTTCCAGCCTAAAACATGTATTATCTGCTTACTGGCTTATTTTGTGTTAATATTTTCATGTCGTTTAATTTCCCCTTGTTCTGTTACATTCCATGCTCGTAATTCCACCCAGAGTACAAATAAATGAGTGGAAATTGGCTCGCCTGATGACTCAAAAGACATTTTCCCATCCAAAAGTGTCATGGATGCCAAAGCGGGGCTGACTATACAACAACATTCTGTTGTCTCTAAAAGAATTACCGGATGTACCACAAAACATACTGCATGAAGAGAAAATAGTACACACAACAACTAATTAAAACAGAAAACACACACACAGTCACGCACAGCAGAACGGTGTACGGGAAGATACACAATGTGCAGATGGTCAGGGTTCAGTGACAATCAGTCAAAGTTCAGTGACGACCAATCAGGGTTCAGTGACGACCAGTCAGGGTTCAGTGACGACCAATCAAGGTTCAGTGACGACCAATCAAGGTTAAGTGACGACCAATCAAGGTTAAGTGACGATCAATCAAGGTTAAGTGACGATCAATCAAGGTTCAGTGACGACCAATCAGGGTTCAGTGACGACCAATAAAAGTTCAGTGACGACCAGTCAAGGCTGAGTGACGACCAGTCATGGTTCAGTGACGACCAATGAGGGTTGAGTGACGACCAATCAAGGTTGAGTGACGACCAGTCATGGTTCATGACGACCAATCAAGGTTCAGTGACGACCAGTCATGGTTCAGTGACGACCAATCAAGGTTCATGACGACCAATCAAGGTTCAGTGACGACCAATCAGGGTTCGGTGACGACCCAGGTTCAGTGACACCATCAAGGTTCAGTGACGACCAATCAAGTTCAGTGACGATCAGTCAGGGTTCATTGACGACCAGTCAGTGACGACCAATCAAAGTTAAGTGACGACCAATCAGGACCCAGGACCAGCCCCACACAGACATCTGCCGCCTCCACTGTGTGCAGCGTTACGAAGCACAAAGCTGCAAATCGTTTCTGTCTTTTCCCTTGGGAAAAATGAATGTACTTTCCGGACCAAAACAGGTTGGAAGGGGTTTTCACAGATGTGAGACAACCCATGACAATCTGGCATTGGGTGGCAGTGTAGCTGTTGCGTCAGGATGAGGCGGTGGCCTCACGCTCCAATAGTTTCTCTTTTGCTTGGTCAGACAGCTGTCAGAACATTGTTGGCACAGCCCTAAAAAAGGATGAGTTTGTTCATATGTCAACACCCTGTTGTCACAGTTAGACAGATGTCAACACACTGTTGTCAGCCCTACAGAACAGTAAGTTGCTCCATCAGACAGATGTCAACACCCTGTTGTCAAACCTGCAGAGCAACGAGTTGTTCCATCACACAGATGTCAACACCCTATTGTCAGCCCTACAGAACAATGAATTGTTCCATCAGACAGATGTCAATGCCCTATTGTCAGCCCTACAGAACAGTAAGTTATTCCATCAGACAGTTGCCAACACCAAGTTGACACAGCCCTACAGAACAATGAGTTGTTCCATCACAGATGTCAAACACCATGTCACAGAACAATGAGTTGTTCCATCAGACAGACGTCAACACCATGTTGTCAGTTCTAGAGAACAACGACTTGTTCCATCAGACAGATGTCAACACCCTGTTGTCAGCCCTACAGAACGATTTGTTCCTCAGACAGATGCCACACCCTGTTGTCAGCCCTACAGAACGATGAGTTGTTCCATCAGACAGATGTCAACACCCTGTTGTCGGCCCTACAGAACGATAAGTTGTTCCATCAGACAGATGTCAACACCAAACTGTCACAGAACAATGAGTCGTTCCATCAGACAGATGTCAACACCATGTTGTCACAGAACAATGAGTCGTCAGTACTAGTTGTCAGTCCAAGAGAAGGATGACTTGTTCCATAGGACAGATGTAACACCACGTTTCGGCCCTACAAAACATAGTCGTTCGATGCCCTGTCAAAGACCAATGAGTTGTTCCATTAGACAGATGTCAACATCCTGTTGTCACAGCCCCAAAGAAAGATGATTTATTCCATCAGAAAGATGTCAACACCCCATTGTGAGCCCTATAAATGATAAGTTGTCCTTCATACAGACATCAACACCATGTTGTCAGTCCTATAGAACAATGAGTTGTTTCTTTGAACAACTGTCAACACGCTGTTGTCACAGCCCTACACAACGATGACTTGTTCCATCAGACAGATGTCAACACCCCGGTTGTCACAGAACAATAAGCTGTTCCATCAGACAGACGTCTACACCCTGTTGTTAGTCCTACAGAACGATGAGTTGTTCCGTACGACAGATGTCAACACCATGTTGTCAAAGAACAATGAGTTGTTCCATTTGACAGATGTCAACACCCTGTTGTCACAGCCCTAAAGACAGATGATTTGTTCCATCAGAAAGATGTCAATACCCTGTTGTGAGCCCTACAGAATGATGAATTGTTCCATCAGACAGATGTCAACACCATGTTGTCAGTCCTACAGAACGATGAATTGTTTCTTCAGACAGACCTCAACACCTTGTTGTCACAGGCCTACACAACAATGAGTTATTCTATCAGACAGATGTCAACACCCTGTTGGCGCCCTACAGAACGACGAGTTGTTCCATCAGACAGATGTCAACACCCTGTTGTCACAGCTCTACAGAACGATGAGTTGTTCCATGACATAGATGTCAACACCATGTTGTGAGCCCTACAGATTGATGAGTTGTTCCATCAGACAGATGTCAACACCCTGTTGTCAGTTCTACAGGACGATGAGTTGTTCCATCAGACAGATGTCAACACCATGTTGTCACCCCTACAGAACGATGAGTTGTTCCATCAGAAAGATGTTAACACCATGTTGTCAGTCCTACAGAACGATGAGTTGTTCCATCAGACAGATGGCAACCCTGTTGTCACAGAACAATGAGTTGTTCCACAGACAGATGTCAACACCCTGTTGTCACAGCTCTACAGAACGATGAACATAGATGTCAACACCATGTTGTGATCCCTACAGAACGAGACCTGTTCATCAGGCAGATGTCAACACCCTGTTGTCAGTTCTACAGAATGATGAATTGTTCCATCAGACAGATGTCAACACCACGTTGTCAGCCCTACAGAACGATGAGTTGTTCCATCAGACAGATGTCAACACCCTGTTGTCAGTCCTACAGAACAATGAGTTGTTCCATCAGACAGATGTCAACACCCTGTTGTCAGTCCTACAGAACGATGAGTTCTTCCATCAGACATGTCAACACCATGTTGTCAGTCCTACAGAGCATGAGTTGTTCCATCAGACAGATGTCAACACCCTGTTGTCAGTTCTACAGAACGATGAGTTGTTCCATCAGAAAGATGTCAACACCATGTTGTCAGTCCTACAGAACGATGAGTTGTTCCATCAGACAGATGGCAACACCGGGTTGTCAGCCTTACAGAATGATGGATACCACCATTATATTTGGATTTTGCTGAAAAAATATCGGAGATGGTTGGACAACTCTCTCTCTCTCTCTCTCTCTCTCTCTCTCTCTCTCTCTCTCTCTCTCTCTCTCTCTCTCCATATCCGCCTCATTCTGTCCCCCCCCCCCCCCCTCGCGGTTCCCCCCTCCCTCTGTCTGTCCCCCGTGTCCCTCTCTCTGTCCGTCTCACGCGCAGCCTCTTCCCTGTGGCCTATTTTGCAGCCTGTCATTGGCGTCCATCAGGCGGACGCTGATTGTGCCAGTTTTTCACTTACCCAGACATTTTCAGACAGGCCAAATCGCGTGTTCCAACTCACAGCCTGCGGGTCAATTCGATTTACACCGTCCCGGGGAACTCCGAGCTTTGCCGGGCGGCCGATTTTCAGTTCGTCCGAGCGGAAGTTCAGACCTGACAGCGAGTAAACCAGAAGTAACAGTGTGAATGGTCGAGTGTCTATGTGCGTGCTTCAGCGTACGCGCGCGCGCGCGCGCGTGTTTGTATGTTGTGAAGGGTCGTGCAGTTTCTCTCTATTCATTTTCAAATTAAATTCCATCTTATTGTCAAATGGTTTGGAAAAGAAAAGAAAACCCAAACTAATATTTGACGTGTGTGTGTGTGTGTGTGTGTGTGTGTGTGTGTGTGTGTGTGTGTGTGTGTGTGTGCGTGTATGTGTGTGTGTGTGTGTGTGTGTGTGTGTGTGTGTGTGTGTGTGTGTGTGTGTGTGTGTGAGGAGTGCTGGAAAGTTGTCTGGGTCCTTGAGATATTGATTACCTCTCTGCACTCTTTCCGGTGGGTTGGCTGGTGTGATCATGCTGTTATCAGTCCCCCTTCAGACTCACGGGCCTCCAAATCACTTCACCCTGCCTGACCAGGCGCTGAACAAACACACGGGCACCAGACCCAAGGCGTGCTCATTCAACCGTAGTCTGTCCCCACTACTGCGTGATTATCTTCGTATTTTGTTAACCAAACAGTCCTTACGTCGTGTACCAGTACACTGTTTTTTCTGGCTGTTTTCCTTCTGTTTTCACATCTTCTGTTTTACGTCGTTGATAAAGAAACCTTGTCTGGATGTGAATGGTTTGACAAATGTAGACTTGTATCTAACAGTCTTTTTGAAAAAGACCGTTATTTCTTTCACATGTTGAAGAGAACCAACCTTTGAATCCTCATTAATTTGCCTACAGAAAACCTCGTAGAACAAAAACAGACTGACATTTTTTAGTTTGTAAACTGTGTCCTTCCGGACTTGGACGACAAAAGTGTATCCATCCTTGCACTATGATCTCCGTGCAGCCTTCAACATCACCTCCACGGGGTCTGGCCTTCCGTCAGCGTTGAAGACTGTGCCTTTCCTGCTTTATGTCTTACTGACCACACACACACACTGTTGGCACCAATGGCAGGCATTCCGGGTCTCCCGGCCTCTCTTATGGTGTCCCACGGGGTTCCCTGCCATGACCCGCTCTTTCTCTGCTGTTGATTTACCTCTGAACGACGTCATTAGCGGCCAAGGATTGTCTCATGAGACACGCGGCGATTGAACTACAGACCATCAGCTGCACAATCTTGCTGGAGTGAGCCTCATGTACTGAGGCGGCGACAGATCTCGACATGACGCACAACTTGTAATTTAACGGTGATAGGACTGTGAATTTTACATTCCAGAGAACTGCCTTGTCATCCTTCTCTTCTAGACTCTGTAACAATCAGAAACACATCAGTCTCCTTCTTCTCTTCTGTCCAAAGTCCTAGTGTCACTCTAGATCAAAGTCTGTCAAGCAACATGTCTGATATGTGTGCCTGCCTTCAGTATTGCCAGGTAAGTTCTGCCCCTCACCTCCTCTACACTGATGCTGCCAGGATTTGGATTGGTGCCTCTGTCTTTCTAACCTAGAATGTTTTAAGCTGTGGGCTGGACTCAAGAGTCTCGTGCCCCTGCACAGTGTATCACGTCCCACTGTCTGAGCTGAAAAAAGGATTGTGAGTAGAGGATCGGAGAGAGAGAGAGAGAGAGAGAGAGAGAGAGAGAGAGAGAGAGAGAGAGAGAGAGAGAGAGAGAGAGAGGTGGAGAGGGGGAGGCAATGTGAAAGGCGCGCGAGTGTGTGTGTGTGTGTGTGTGTGTGTGTGTGTGTGTGTGTGTGTGTGTGTGTGTGTGTGTGTTAATAATACCATACCCCGTCTCTCTCTCTCTCTGTCCCCTCTCTCTCTCTCTCTCTCTCTCTCTCTCTCTCTCTCTCTCTCTCTCTCTCTCTCTCTCTCTCTCTCTCTCCTCCTGCAGTAACTTACTTTTCTTTTGTTTTGTTCAGCTTGCATCGCGTCACATTGTACTGATCAAAATTGTTGACCAGTGAGGGGCAAGGCATACCACGTGACTGTAAACTCACAGTTTGGTTCTCCGATCATTGAACGTTGTGTGAAATTCAGTCTTTTGTGCATCTGCTCGAAAGCTATTTCTAACTCTAATCCCAACCTGACCCAAAGCGAGTGTAGCTTTTACCCTGATCTTAAACCTTTGAAACCCAGTGTACAACCTTTCTATTGCTTCTGAGCCTATAAGAGTCCCCCCCCCCCCCCCCCCCCCCCCCCCCCTCTGTCATGACATTTGCACGGAACCAAACGTGTATTTTTCCTGTTGACATGGCCCAGCTGGTACAAGCCCCTATTGCGGACGATGTAGGATACTGGGTTTTGATTCGAGCCCTTCCTGACCTCCTCGTTGGTGATGAAGGTGATCCACATTGCGCCCAGGATGTTTGTCAGGCAACTCACGTGCACAGCATCAGGCGTCACGTCTTGGGCAGCCGTCAGAGCAACTGGCTGATGTTACAGTTGTGTCACCGCATCTCAACCAGGTCTTCCTTGAAAACAGAAAAAGTTCATGACAGATCTTTCAGACGGTGACAAGCAGTGACAATAGTGGACTGACGATCTTGGAATCAGTCGTCGGTTCTGCCTACCACTGAGCTCCAGAGAATTAGCAGTCACGTGGCCACTTGTCTCGCTCTGAAAACAGATACAATATTTACGGACCATGAAAGCATCCATGAATCATCATTACATCATCATCATCATCATCATCATCATCATCATCATCATCGTCGTCGTCGTCGTCGTCGTCGTCGTCGTCGCTGTCACAATGTTTAGTTCAGATTGTTTGTTACTGACCGACTTAAAAGAGCTATCTGGTGACAAGTAGAG
>JADBJO010000645.1:437500-445000 GCA_016801955.1 Conus betulinus | reverse complement strand
TTTTACTCTGTTTATTATCAATCCTGTTGTCTGTATGTTTGTTCACTCTGTTTATTATCAATCATGTTGTCTGTTTTTTGTTCACTCTGTTTATGATCAATCCTGTTGTCTGTTTTCTTCACTCTGTTGATTATCAATCCTGTTGTCTGCTTTGTTCGCTCTATTTATTATCAGTCCTGTTGTTTGTTTTGTTCACTATGTTTATTATCAGTCCTGTTGCCTGTCTGTTTTGTTCACTGTGTTTATTATCAATCCTGTTGTCTGCCTGTCTGTTTTGTTCACTGTGTTTTTTATCAGTCTTGTTGTCTGTTTGTCGGTCCGTTTTGTTCACCCTGTATATCTTTGTCGTTAGTCCTGCTTGCCCATCTGTTTTGTTCACTCTGTTTATTGTAAATCCTGTTGTCTGTCTGTCTGTTTTGTTTACTCTGTTTATTACCAGTCCTGTTGTCTGTCTGTCTGTCTGTTTTGTTCACTCTGTTTATTATCAAACATGTTGTTTGTTTTGTTCTCTCTCTGTTTATTATCAGTCCTGCTGTTTGTTTGTCTGTTTTGTTCACTCTGTTTATTATCAGTTCTGTTGTCTGTTTGTCTGTTTTGTTCACCCTGTTTGTTATCAGTCCTGCTGTCTGTCTGTTTTGTTCATTCTGTTTATTATCAATCCTGTTGCCTGTTTTGTTCACTCTCTTTATTATCAGTCCTGCAGTTTGTTTGTCTGTTTTGTTTACTCTGTTTATTGTCAGTCCTGTTGTCTGTTTGTCTGCTTTGTTCACACTCTGTTATGACCAGTCCTGCTGTGTTTTTTGTTTGGTTCATTCTGTTTATTATCAGTCCTTTTGTCTGTTTTGTTCACTGTGTTTATTATCAGTCCTGTTGTCTGTCTGTTTTGTTCACTCTGTTTATTATCAGTCAGTATATCTTGCCTTCTGTCCTGTCTGTGTATTGTGGTCACTCTGAATGTCTCGCCTACTGTCTTGTCTGTCTGATTCTTTCACTGTGTGTATATCTTCTCCTGTCTGATTCTTTCACTGTGTATATCTTCTCCTGTCTGATTCTTTCACTGTGTGTATATCTTCTCCTGTCTGATTCTTTCACTGTGTATATCTTCTCCTGTCTGATTCTTTCACTATGTGTATCTTCTCCTGTCTTGTGTTTTGTTTGGATTACGGTGTATGTCTTTGTCTTCAGTCTTGTCTGTCTGCTTGTATATCCTGTCTTGTCTTGTCTTGTGTTTGTTTGGATTACGGTGTATGTCTTTGTCTTCAGTCTCGTCTGTCTGCTTCTTTCATTCTGTGTACGTTGTCTTTTGCCTTGTCTGTGTCTTTCTGTGTATCTTGTCTTCTGTTCTGTCCTGTCTGTGTGTCTGTTTCTTTCCCTATGTATAGCTTTGTCTTCAGTTTTGCCCGTCTGTCTGTCTGGTTGTGACATGACAATTGATGGCCATAGCCTCTCCCTCCCTCCCTCTCATTCCCTCCCTACCTCCCCCCTCCTCTCTCTCTCTCTCTGTCTCTGTCTCTCTCTCTCTCTCTCTGTCTCTCTCTCTCAGACTCACAAAAGGCAATTAGGGTTATCAGTCAACGTCATTTTTCAATGCCTATCATTTACACCCTCAACCTCCTCCTCCTCTGTCTCCCTTCCTCCATTTGCCTGGCTCTCTCCTGTTGCAGACCAACTATGCTAAGACGTTTACAGATGACGACAAAAGAAGTCCTCCTCTGTCTCCCTTCCTCCATCTGCCTGGCTCTCTCCTGCAGCAAACAAACTACTCTAGACGTTTACAGATGACGACAAAGAAGCAGAGAATGTGGAGGTAACTGTAGGCTGATCGCAAAGCTCGCTTTTCTCCTCCCCTGTCACCCTGCTTCTCTCCTCTCCTCCCCTGCCACCCAGCTTCTCTGCTGTCCTCCCCTGCCACCCTGCTTCTCTGCTGTCCTCCCCTACCACCCTGCTTCTCTGCTGTCCTCCCCTACCACCCTGCTTCTCTGCTGTCCTCCCCTACCACCCTGCCTCTCTCCTCTCCTCCCCTGTCACCCTGCTTCTCTGCTGTCCTCCCCTACCACCCTGCTTCTCTGCTGTCCTCCCCTACCACCCTGCTTCTCTGCTGTCCTCCCCTGCCACCCTGCTTCTCTGCTGTCCTCCCCTACCACCCTGCTTCTCTGCTGTCCTCCCCTACCACCCTGCTTCTCTGCTGTCCTCCCCTACCACCCTGCTTCTCTGCTGTCCTCCCCTGCCACCCTGCTTCTCTGCTGTCCTCCCCTACCACCCTGCTTCTCTGCTGTCCTCTCCTGCCACCCTGCTTCTCTCTGCTGTCCTCCCCTACCACCCTGCTTCTCTGCTGTCCTCCCCTACCACCCTGCTTCTCTGCTGTCCTCTCCTGCCACCCTGCTTCTCTGCTGTCCTCCCCTACCACCCTGCTTCTCTGCTGTCCTCCCCTACCACCCTGCTTCTCTGCTGTCCTCCCCTACCACCCTGCTTCTCTGCTGTCCTCCCCTACCACCCTGCTTCTCTGCTGTCCTCCCCTACCACCCTGCTTCTCTGCTGTCCTCCCCTACCACCCTGCTTCTCTGCTGTCCTCCCCTACCACCCTGCTTCTCTGCTGTCCTCCCCTACCACCCTGCTTCTCTGCTGTCCTCCCCTGTCATCCTGCTTCTCTGCTGTCCTCCCCTGTCATCCTGCTTCTCTGCTGTCCCCCCTACTACCACCCTTCTCTCTCCTCTCCTCCCCTGCCACCCTTCGTCTCTGCTGTCCTCTCCTGCCACCCTGCTTCTCTGCTGTCCTCCCCTACCACCCTGCTTCTCTGCTGTCCTCCCCTACCACCCTGCTTCTCTCCTCTCCTCCCCTGCCACCCTTCGTCTCTGCTGTCCTCCCCTACCACCCTGCGTCTCTGCTGGGAGCATGCTCTCTGTAGACATGTCAAACACCTGGTGGAGATTTCTGCGGCCACTGTCACCACTACAAAGAAGCCGCTGACTCACTCTCTCCATTTCCTCCAACGCTCACCTTGGCTTCCAGGTTTGAGGGCCACAGGATGCTGCGCGCGATCTATCCATGCTTGATGCCAGTGCCATGGAAAGGCCAGCTGTCTGTGTCTGCATGTGTCTGACAGGGATGGACATCGCTGTGTTGTTCATGAGCATAAATGTTGACGAACACCATGATCTTGAAGATTGTCATTGCTGATCCCAGCTTCGTCATTGTCGCAGGTGTGTGAGAAGTGGCCGTCTCATTTCAGATCCCCTCTCCCTCAAATGACTTACACACTTCCCCTTCTTTTTCTATGATGATATTGGTTTTCGGTTTTTCTTGTTCCTCTGACAGCTTGGCAATCAGACAGACATCAAAGACAGACTGTGTAGCTCACCAAATAAGCCTTCCCACTCCAGTGCTGCACCAAAGGCCTTCCCACTCCAGTGCTGCACCAAAGGCCTTCCCACTCCAGTGCTGCACCAAAGGCCTTCCCACTCCAGTGCTGCACCAAAGGCCTTCCCACTCCAGTGCTGCACCAAAGGCCTTCCCACTCCAGTGCTGCACCAACTGTGTAGCTCACCAAATAAGCCTTCCCACTCCAGTGCTGCACCAAAGGCCTTCCCACTCCAGTGCTGCACCAAAGGCCTTCCTACTCCAGTGCTGCACCAAAGGCCTTCCCACTCCAGTGCTGCGCCAAAAGCCTTCCCACTCCAGTGCTGCACCAAAAGTCTTCCCACTCCAGTGCTGCACCAAAGGCTTTAGAGACTGATCACAGTCAGTGAACCTACAGCCAACACTAGTTAATGCCAGAGAGGAGACCGTTCATCTCTCCTACTCTGAGATCCTGTGTCAAGTTTCACCCATCAACCAGAGGCAATGCATGGTTTGTACACTCCCTGCATTTAGCCCAGCACAAGATCAAGAATCAAAGCTTGCACGTGGCCGATCAGCGACTGATCAGCCTGTCTACAAAGAGGGTGGATCACTCACCTGCAAGTGAAGAGAGATCCACTCTCCACTCCAACACCAGAAAAGTTTTGATCTACCAACTGGATACCAACTCAAGTTAACAAAACCTTTCCTCCCTTGTTGATGAAATAAAAGTGGGGAAAAGGCCCAGGTGAAGACATGCAAAAAACAGAAAGCTGGGAAGGCAGTGGAAATATCTTGAAGTCCTGCAAAACAACACTGACCCAAAGGACAATGTTTCGCGGCAAAACCAAGAGCCTAAAAAGACGATCTATGATATAAGTAGTGCCAGAGAACAAAACTAAGTGCTTCAAAGGACGGCCCCTGTTATAAGTAGTACCAGAGGAAAAAGATAGAAGCACCCAGAAATTCAAAGATTTCAACATTGTACACGACAGGCGGCAGTGAATCACGGGCTGAGACAGCAGTAGCACCTCTCTATGGAGGCATGAGTTACTGAACAGTGTGGATGACTGGGCACTGCACTGAAGACTTTCGGAATGAATAAAGCTTTCTGCCCAGAAAGTATCAGCATGTTCAGCATGGGATCGGATCCAGCACACTATACCCCAGTAACAAAACGGGTTCTGATTGAAGTGACAGTGCATTAGGAAATGAAGCAAACTCATATCTGCAAGACAGTATGCCAATCTAGCCACCAGCTTCAGAGAACATGGCTTCCTCACTAAAGCCCTCGCCACTGAGGTCGGAGCGATAGGGTTTGCAAGCCCATCTGCCTTTGATCTCCTGAAACAACTCTCTATTTGTGGCAGAAAGAGGACCAGGGCTCAGTAGCCAAAACGTGGTAAGGAATGAGAGAGTTCCCGCTGGATTTGCTGTTAGAAGAATGGCAGAGTTCCAGCTGGATTGCTGTTAGAAGAACGGCAGAGTTCCTGCTGGATTTGCTGTTAGAAGAATGGCAGAGTTCCAGCTGGATTGCTGTTAGAAGAATGGCAGAGTTCCAGCTGGATTTGCTGTTAGAAGAATGGCAGAGTTCCTGCTGGATTGCTGTTAGAAGAATGGCAGAGTTCCAGCTGGATTTGCTGTTAGAAGAATGGCAGAGTTCCAGCTGGATTTGCTGTTAGAAGAATGGCAGAGTTCCTGCTGGATTGCTGTTAGAAGAATGGCAGAGTTCCAGCTGGATTTGCTGTTAGAAGAATACGAGTGAACTCATGAGGTTTATATTTCCCACTTTGGAACACGTGTTCCATAACTAAGTTGTTAAGAAATCCTTGGCGCAGTTGTAAGTGTTGCCGATTTCCGGCTCGGAGGTCGTTTTATTTCCATTAAAGGACCATTCCAATGTGGGACTTTTCTGCCCCGATTGACTCCTGCTTGAAATTGAGTTTGACATGGGATTCATCCACTCAATGGATACATCTCCGAGAATGTTTTGTTTTTTCTTTTATTCATTTATTTATTTATTTTTATCTCCAAGAGTTTTGCTGAATGTTTTGACCATCACTACAGATATCTGTGTCCCTCACGCCTAGCTGTCACCAGGATCCAACATGAAAGTAAGCGTAGGGCGCAGGGCCTGCTATGCAGTCTCAGACCGAATGAAGCTCCTCAGCATTATCTACATCATTCTCGTCTTCGTCGATCAGCGTTTAAAAATCTCAAGTTTTGTGGCCCTCCAGGCCCCGCTGTCATAGTGACCCCGGTACGATTTCTTATATATATCTAACCTTTGGTGAGTTCGTGTCGAGGTCGCTGTCATAGTGACCCCAGTAACCTTTAGGTAGTTCGTGTCTAGGTCACCAGCATCGGGGACTTCATGGGGACTCGTATGCTGGATCAAAACAGACACCACCAGACACCAACTAAATGACCCAGCAGTGTGCAGTGTCTCCTCTGGTGAGTGGCTTCATAATGACTTGTCAGCAGCTTTCCAGTTACTAGTGAGTGCCGGGACTGCAGTGGGACAGGCCAGGTGTGAGTGGACTGGTCAGTGGGACAGGCCAGGTGTGAGTGGTCAGTGGGACAAGCCAGGTGTGAGTGGACTGGTCAGTGGGACAGGCCAGGTGTGAGTGGACTGGTCAGTGGGACAAGCCAGTGTGAGTGACTGGTCAGTGGGACAAGCCAGGTGTGAGTGGACTGGTCAGTGGGACAGGCCAGGTGTGAGTGGACTGGTCAGTGGGACAAGCCAGGTGTGAGTGGACTGGTCAGTGGGACAGGCCAGGTGTGAGTGGACTGGTCAGTGGGACAAGCCAGGTGTGAGTGGACTGGTCAGTGGGACAGGCCAGGTGTGAGTGGACTGGTCAGTGGGACAGCCAGGTGTGAATGGACTGGTCAGTGGGACAGGCCAGGTGTGAGTGGACTGGTAGTCGGAATGAAGAGCGTGTGGACAATGCCACTGTGATGAAATTAAAGATGAGACAGAAAAAAAAACCATAAGCGGGGGGGGGTGGGGGATGGGAAGGGGGGTGGGTGGGGGGGGGGGGGGGGGGGGGGGGGGGGGGGGGGGATGGGCGAACAAAAGCAAAAGCTGAGGAACATCTAGAAGTCACGACCTGGATGTGGCTCAATCCCTCTCAAGTGTGAGGAACTCAGTGCCGAAACACGTGTCTGAAGGAGGAAGGTAGAAGTGATTCTTCTGCGAAGACCTTTTACCTCCCTCTGGATTTTTTTCTCACACATGGGGGGACATTTAACAACCGATGAATGTTCCTATGAACACAGTGAAGACAGGGATGGGGTGGTTGGGGTGGAGTGGGGTGGAGGTGGGAGGCAGGAGCTAACTGCGACGTGTACACTGACAGCTCCATCTACAGCTCTCATTGTCTGTGGCTCGTCTTTCTCGTCCAAAAAAAAAATGATTGATGAATCATCAGCACTCATTCTCTGCCGGTATTGATCCTCTTCAATAAAGAAAATGGATCGTGAACTACGTCACCAGCACTAGATCGTAAAAAAGATGATGTGTAAATTTATACTCTATCTTCGGGTTCTCTTTCTGAACCACTCGAAAACAGGTCCAGAGAAAAAGAAAGACAGTGTGGTGTTCTTTCACTCCTCGCTAGTGTTGAACAGAAGGCTACATGACGGACACGGGAAGAGTTGATTGATTAGCATCTGCCACTTAGGTCAGCAGCGGTGCCGCGCGCAGGCATAGGACCTCTGTCAGCTGGTACTAGTCTGGCACCAATCCCAAACTCTGGCTGCTCGCTGCGAAAAATTCAGCCAAAGCTGAACGCATTAGGGCAACCCGAATGACACCAGTAAAAGAGAGCGGTGAGACACAGAGAACGAAAAAGACCAATTCCTGCAAATGTCGACCTACACGCGAAGAGAAGAAAAGACAGAAGCACCCAGAAAACTGAAAGATGGGCTGGAAGACAGCAATGCAGTGGGCCTTGTCTGCTGCACTGCAGACAACGGCAACATTTTTCCCTGGTCACCGTTGACCGTTCTTCACCCCCTCTGTATCATTCCCCGCGCACCGTTCTCTATTAACCATTTTCTCTCCACCGTTCCCTGTCTGACATTCCATCGCCACCTTGTTGTCATCCCCTAATGAGTGTTGTCTCCCCAACATCGCCTCTCTCTGCCGTTCCCTCTCCAGCT
>JADBJO010000645.1:405000-432500 GCA_016801955.1 Conus betulinus | reverse complement strand
AAGTCTGCGCCGGGAAAAGAAAAATTTTGTCAGTTCAGAGAGCGACGGTCAGGCCTACAGCTCCTCGTGTTGTTGCACACCCTTACTGGTGGCGGCGGGAAAAGAAAAATTAGTATGTCAGCTCAGAGAGCGACGGTTACAGCTCCTCGTGTTGTTGCACACCCTTACTGGTGGCGGCCTGTACTAATAATATTTTTTGTGCCTGTTTATTTACATTATGATAATATGCGTTTGTAGTGTTTGATGGCTCAGGCAGCACAAAAGGAAGAAATCTAACTTGTGTGTTGCCAGGCTGTCCATGTTCGTGTGGGGTGTGTGCGTGTGTGTGTGTGCGTGTGTGTGTAGGAAAAAATTCGTTACACGCATCCAAACTTTTGAAAGTGAGAGTCAGTAAAACACGCACTACCACACCATCCGTAACAAAAGCAGCAGCAGCAGCAGCAGCAGCAGTAGAAGTAGTAGTATCATCATCATTATCATTACTGTATTATTATTTATCATCATTATTATTATCATTTTTATTGTTATTATCGTTATCATCATTCATTGTAATTTTCATTATTGTTGTTGTTGATATTATCATCATAAACATTCTTGTTATTATTGTTGCTGTTATTATCATCATAAACATTCTTGTTATTATTGTTGCTGTTGTTTTTTTTGTTATTATTGTTACTAGTAGTAGTAGTAATTGCTGTTAATGTTATTATTGTTATTGTTGTAATAGCAGTAGCAGTGGCAGTAGTAAGAGGTGGAAGGGTGGGGTGGTGACGGACGAGGGACACAAAAAAAAGCTTTTGAACAACTTAGTGCCTGGAAGTTCTCCTGACTTGACAACGCTCGATGTCTTTTTCTGTTGTTTGCTCCACTCCTGTTCGTTCCTAGCATCAGGGGAGGCCATTGCCACAGATCATTGACTGGTAGGGACTGACAGGTCAGCGTAGGGGTTGACAGGTCAGTGTGGCCAGGCCGTTGTGTTTGTGGCTGCCAAGTTCCTGTGTTATGCTTTACATGTGCACTTGTCTGTGTGACCCTTGTCCAGCGTGCCCTCCACCTGGGCAGAGCTGACAATTGAATTTGACCATAACTACACTGTCTGCTTCAGCCTGCTGCTGTGCTTCTGGTGAGGATACTGACGTACAACAACACTGCTCGTCCAACCCATCCTTTACTGCTTTCCCTTGTTGTGGTACAATTATTTGTTTACAACAGCATTGCTCGTTCAAACCATCCTTTACTGCTTTCCTTGTTGTACAATTATTGTTTTTAACAACATTGCTGGTTCAAACCATCCGTTATTGCTTTACTTGCTATGGTACAATTATTTTTTTACAACAACATTACTGGTTCAAACCAACCTTTATTGCTTTAATTGTTGTGGTACAATTATTTGTTTACAACAACAGTACTGGTTCAAACCATCCTTTACTGCTTTCCTTGTTGTGGAAAAATCACTTGTTCACCACCACATCGATCATTCAGTTCAGGTCTGAAGAAAGTATTGATCTTTCCTATTTTCCCTTTGTTTTTCGACGTTTTTCCTGTCGCGTGAAAGAAAATGTGAAGAAAGTACTCTTGAAAAATGTTGCTGGTTCTGCAATGTGGACAAAAGATGGACAGAAATCTGTTTATCCAGTTTGTCTTGCGGAACCAGTAACATTTCTTTTTAGCATTTGCTTCAATTTCCGCCTTCAGTCACCTCGCTTTGAAAAAAAACTTTTGTCTTTTAACATATTACTTCCCTCGTTCAATCCTGTCCTCAGTATCAGAGAATTGTTCACCCATGTTGTCCTTGATTCCAGCTCTGTGTAGCTGCAAACTCTGTTGGACTGGAGCCCAGCAGCAGTCCATAAAATGCATCATGATGGGTTTATGTACAGCAGACATTTTGTTGACATCTGTTGGACAGCAGACATTTTGTTGCAGACATTTTGTTGACATCTGTTGGACAGCAGACATTTTGTTGACATCTGTTGGACAGCAGACATGTTTTGTTGACATCTGTCGGACAGCAGACATATCGTGTGACATTTGTCGGACAGCATACATATTTTGTGACATTTGTTGTACAGCAGACATGCTTTGTTGACATCTGTTGGACAGCGGACATATTTTGTGACACAGCAGACATATTTTGTGACATTTGTTGTACAGCATATTGTTTGGCATCTGTTGTACAGCAGACATGCTTTGGTGACATCTGTTGGACAGCGGACATATTTTGTGACATCTGCAATCGGTGTGGGAGGTGTGGATGCGAAGAAGGGCCGAAATGACCAGCTTGAACTGACAGGAAGTCAAAACATTTCCTTCATGCAGATCGTCACTCCATCTACTGGCCTTTCAGCAACTCACAGCACTCTCAGATACACACACTTCTTGCATTCCTGCGCGGACATTCCAGACAATCAAACCACTGAAAACAGCAGCTCTTCCTTGGAAGACAGTATGCTGAATGACACGATCGTCATCTGGTTCAGAGAGAGAGAGAGAGAGAGAGAGAGAGAGAGAGAGAGAGAGAGAGAGTTGGCGGGTCTTCCAGTGACGGCCATCGCTCATTGTGTGACGGGGAAAACAAGCCGGATGTTGGCGGTGCACAGATTTTTATCTGGCGGTCACGCGCTTTCCCCTCAACGCGTTGATGGCGTCATGCAGGTCACCCGCACATCATTTCCGGCCCCCAAGAGGTGGTGGGATCCCCCCCCCCCCCCCCCCCCCCCCCCCCCAAAGTGCTTGGAAGGAAGACAACTGCTGTGCAGATGCATAGCCAATTTGTGTCCCTTGATTTGCTGCACTGCACTGCACAATTGCACGGTAAAGGGAACTGGAAGCAGCGGAAGGGAAGGGGGGACGCTGTGGAGGTAGTTGTCAAAGAGTAGAGGAAGAACCAAAGAGTAGAGGGAAGAACCAGGGCAGGATGAGGGAGGGAAGAACCAGGGCAGGATGAGGGAGGGAAGAACCAGGGCAGGATGAGGGAGGGAAGAACCAGGGCGATATGAGGGAGGGAAGAACCAGGGCGATATGAGGGAGGGAAGAACCAGGGCGATATGAGGGAGGGAAGAACCAGGGCAGGATGGGGGAGGAAGAACCAGGGCGGGATGGGGGGAGGGAAGAACCAGGGCGCAATAGGGGAGGGAAGAGGGGGGGGGCGGGATGGGGGGGGGGAAGAAGAAACAGGGCGGGATGGGGGAGGGAAGAACCAGGGCGCAATAGGGGAGTGAAGAAACAGGGCGGGATGGGGGAGGGGGAAGAAACAGGGCGGGATGGGGGAGGGAAGAAGAAACAGGGCGCAATAGGGGAGGGAAGAAACAGGGCGGGATGGGGGAGGGGAGGGAAGAAACAGGGCGGGATGGGGGAGGGAAGAAACAGGGCGCAATAGGGGAGGGAAGAAAAACAGGGCGGGATGGGGGAGGGAAGAACCAGGGCGATATGAGGGAGGGAAGAAAACAGGGCGGGATGGGGGAGGGGAAGAAACAGGGCGGGATGGGGGAGGGAAGAAACAGGGCGCAATAGGGGAGGGAAGAAGAAACAGGGCGGGATGGGGGAGGGAAGAAACAGGGCGGGATGGGGGGGGGGGGGGGGGAGAAGAAACAGGGCGATATGAGGGAGGGAAGAAAAACAGGGCGGGATGGGGGAGGGAAGAAACAGGGCAGGATGGGGGAGGGAAGAAACAGGGCGGGATGGGGGAGGAAGAAGAAACAGGGCGGGATGGGGGGGGGGGGGGGGGGGGGGGGAAGAAACAGGGCGATATGAGGGAGGGAAGAAACAGGGCGGGATGGGGAGGGAAGAAACAGGGCAGGATGGGGGAGGGAAGAAAACAGGGCGGGATGGGGGAGGGAAGAAACAGGGCGATATGAGGAGGGAAGAAACAGGGCAGGGATGGGGGAGGGGGGAGGGAAGAAACAGGGCGGGATGGGGAGGGAAGAAACAGGGCGGGATAGGGGGGGAAGAAACAGGGCGGGATGGGGGGGGGAAAAAGAAACAGGGCGGGATGGGGGGGGGGAAGAAACAGGGCGGGATGGGGGGGGGAAGAAACAGGGGGGGGGGGGGGAAGAAACAGGGCGGGATGAGGGGGGAAGAAACAGGGCGGGATGGGGGGGAAGAAACAGGGGCGGGATGAGGGGGAAGAAACAGGGCGGGATGGGGGGAAGAAACAGGGCGATATGAGGGGGGGGGAAGGGGGATGGGGGGGAAGAAAGGGGGGGGATGGGGGGGGGGGGGGGGGGGAAGAAACAGGGCGATATGATGAGGGAGGGAAGAAACAGGGCAGGATGGGGGGGAAGAAGGAAACAGGGCGGGATGGGGGGGGGGGGGGGGGGGGAAGAAACAGGGCGATATGAGGGAGGGGAAGAAACAGGGCAGGATGGGGGGGGAAAGAAACAGGGCGGGACGGGGGGGGGGGGGGGGGGGGGGGGGGGGGGGGGGGGGGGGGGGGGGGGGGGGGGGGGGGGGGGGGGGGGGGGGAAGAAACAGGGAAGAGGGAAGAAACAGGGGCAGGATGGGGGGGAAGAACAGGGCGGGATGGGGGGGGAAGAAACAGGGCGGGATGGGGGGGGAAGAAACAGGGCGATATGATGGGAGGGGAAGAAACAGGGCAGGATGGGGGAAGGAAAGAAACAGGGCGCAATAGGGGAAGGAAGAACCAGGGCAGGGGATGGGGGGGGGAAGAAAGAAACAGGGCGATATGAGGGGGGAAGAAAGAAACAGGGGGGGATGGGGGGAGGGAAGAACCAGGGCGCAATAGGGGAAGGAAGAACCAGGGCGGGATGGGGGAGGGGAGAGAAAACAGGGCGCAATAGGGGAGGGAAGAAGAAAACAGGGGCGGATGGGGGGGGGGGGGGGGGGGGGAAAAGAAACAGGGGCAACAGGGGGCGCAACAGGGGGGGAGGGGAGTGAAGGGCGGGATGGGGGAGGGAAGAAACAGGGCGGGATGGGGGAGGAAGAGAAACAGGGCGGGATGGGGGGGGGGAAGAAACAGGGCGGGATGGGGGGGAAGAAACAGGGCGGGATGGGGGAGGGAAGAAGAAACAGGGCGGGATGGGGGGGAAGAAACAGAAACAGGGCGGGATGGGGGAGGGAAGAAGAAACAGGATGGGGGAGGGGGGAGGGAAGAAACAGGGCGGGATGGGGGGGAAGAAACAGGGCGGGATGGGGGAGGGAAGAAACAGGGCGGGATGGGGGGGGGAAGAAACAGGGCGGGATGGGGGAGGGAAGAAACAGGGCGGGATGGGGGAGGGGAAGAAACAGGGCGGGATGGGGGAGGGAAGAAACAGGGCAGGATGGGGGACAGTAGGAACAGGGCGGGATGGGGGAGGAGTCGGAGATGAAAGGAGGAAGAAGAATGTGGTTCTGCTGAATGTTGTTCTGCCCAAACATTTGCTCACGCTAGTGTGTATGCATGGGCGCGCGCGCGGGCGCGCCCGAACGTGTGTGTGTGTGTGTGTGTGTGTGTGTGTGTGTGTGTGTGTGTGTGTGTGTGTGTGTGTGCGTGCGTGTGTGAGCGTGCGTGTGTGTGTGTGTGTGTGTGTGTGTGTGGGGGGGGGGGGGGGGGGGAGGGAGGGGTCTGGGTGTGTGTGCGTGCGTGCATGTGTGCATGCGTGGGTATGTGTGGCGGTTAATCTATGAACTTGCTTAATTCATATCAAAGGCAAAAACAAACCAAAAGTTCTCATCTCCCACCACCATCACCACCACCACCACCACCACCACCATCAACAACAACTAGCCCTGCTTCTTTATCAGACGCCATTGCGCACTGCACAGAATTACGTACTTCCGGTTGGGAGGTCGTAATATTGATTCTTGTCAGAGCTATCTATTTGATTAATTTTTTTGCTGCCTCGACAAGCTCGCTAAGTTCTTGTTACCACGTCAGTTCCAGCTGGACCACGGAAACGAGCTATTCTGACAATTGCCGAGCCCATTCGAGTGGACACGAAGTCGGCCGATCCCTGTGTGCGGATACTTTAAAGGCAGGGTGGTGGTGATCTCGTACAGATGAGTACGATAGTCGCACGTGAATTCTGTTCTTCTCTGTGGATAGATCACACTTGTTAAATTGAATGAACGCGTTAAGGATGGAAAAGAAGGTGAAGAATAGCCACAGCTAACAAAATAAAAGGTGTGACGTTCTATCTAAGGGTAAGTGTTTACACAATTTTATTGAGGACCGACAAAGTGAGAAGCGAATTTCACATTCAGACCTTTTGAGTCAAATATTGCATCAAGAAGTCAGTCGGTAGCCTCCCTTGAGACTTCGGTAAAGTCCGCACACCTTCAGAATGCTGTGTTCGGCGTCCAGCTGGAACCGACAGTGGTAACAAGAACTTAGCGACCAGCTCCTACCCACAGTTCAGTTTGCTGTGGGCTCCTGCCCACATTTCAGTTTGTTGTAGGCTCCTACCCACAGTTCAGTTTGCTGTGGGGTTTCTACCCACAGTTCAGTTTGCTGTGGGTCCTACCCACAGTTCAGTTTGCTGTGGGCTCCTATACACAGTTCAGTTTACTGTGGGTTCCTACCCACAGTTCAGTTTGCTGTGGACTCAACTGAAAATCCTGGAGCTACACAGTCGGTTTCTTCGTCTACTTAATGGATGCATCTGTAAGTGTTGTGTTCCTATTGAAAATCCATGCATCATCTTCACCATCCTTACAGATCAGTGAACAAAGATCTCAAATTCTGTGGTCCTTCACCCCCTTCTGTCAGTTCCGCTTTCCTGTCCATGTTCCGGGCCTTGGTGAGGTCGTGTGAAGGTGCCTGGTGTGGGGAAATTCATGGGGGCTGTTACTGCATGGACGTGATGACCCTCACTGGAGGAGGAGGACGTGACTCACTCACACTGGCTCTGCGACAAGCAATTATTGTCGTCAGCAGGGGGCACAGCAGGTGGTATTCTGTGTCTGTTGGATCAGAACAGGATCACTGAACACCACCTTTGTTACTCGGCAGCAGAGCAGGGTCTCCACTGATGGGTTGCCGAGTGGCGACTTGACACTGGCAGCTCCCTGTGGGTTGCTGGTGCAGGGACAGTGGCAGGACAAGCCGGGATGTGGCTGTGGACAGGGAGCCAGAGCAAGCGGCGCTGGATGATGATACCGATGAGATGGCACAGAAGACAAGACAGACCCCCCCCCTTCTTTCCTCTGACCCCCCCTCTTCTTTCCTCTGCTTAATTCATGTATGAAAGACCCCCCCCTTCTTTGCTCTGACCCCCTTCTTTGCTCTGACCCCCCTTCTTTCTTCTGATACCCTTCTTTGCTTTGACCCCCCTTCTCTCCTCTGACCCCCGTCTTTCCTCTGACCCCCTTCTTTCCTCTGATCCCCCCCTTCTTTCCTCTGATCCCCTTCTTTCCTCTGACCCCTTCGTTCCTCTGATCCCCTTCTTTCCTCTGACCCCCTTCTTTCCTCTGATCCCCTTCTTTCCTCTGACCCCCTTCTTTCCTCTGACCCCCTTCTTTCCTCTGATCCCCCTTCTTTCCTCTGATCCCCTTTTTCCTCTGACCCCTTCTTTCCTCTGATCCCCTTCTTTCCTCTGATCCGCCCTTCTTTCCTCTGACCCCTTCTTTCTCTGATCCCCTTCTTTCCTCTGATCCCCTTCTTTCCTCTGACCCCCTTCTTTCCTCTGATCCCCTTCTTTCCTCTGATCCCCTTCTTTCCTCTGACCCCCTTCTTTCCTCTGACCCCTTGCTTTCCTCTGACCCCCTTCTTTCCTCTAACCCCCTTCTTTCCTCTGGACCCCTTCTTTTTCTGACCCCTTCTTTCCTCTGGACCCTTCTTCCCTTTACCCCTTTCTTTTTCTGACCCCCTTCTTTCCCCTGACCCCCTTCTTTCCTCTGACCCCCCTTCTTTCCCCTGACCCCCTTCTTTTTCTGACCCCTTCTTTCCTCTGACCCCCTTCTTCCCCTGACCCCCTTCTTTCCTCTGACCCCCCTTCTTTCCCCTGACCCCCTTCTTTCCTCTGACCCCCTTCTTTCCTCTGACCCCCTTCTTTCCTCTGATCCCCTTCTTTCCTCTGACACCCTTCTTTTTCTGACCCCTCTTTCCCCTGACCCCTTCTTCCCCCTGACCCCCTTCTTTCCTCTGACCCCCTTCTTTCCTCTGATCCCCTTCTTTCCTCTGACACCCTTCCTTTTCTGATCCCTTCTTTCCCCTGACCCCCTTCTTTCCTCTGACCCCCTTCTTTCCTCTGACACCCTTCTTTTTCTGACCCCTTCTTTCCTCTGACACCCTTCTTTCCTCTGACCACCCTTCTTTCCTCTGCCTAATTCATGTATTCAACAACCCAGCAGCTGAATTCATGAACCGCACTGAGAAAATGAGTTGCATAGTTCATGAACTTAAGCAATTTGTAATTCATGAAACGCATGTAGTACATACTGACGGTGTGCTATCATTCTGCAGTTTGCGTGGTTCATGATTTAAACGTTCGGCTTCAGGGTATCACCAGATAAAATTGTTACATTTCAGCGACATTTTCTTGAGTGCTTCACGGAGTAAACCGATCCTATAAAATTGTAAGCAGTCGGTCAGTTTGAAAACTCTCCACTCGAATGATCTGCTCACAACATGCAGGGCTGTGACCACTCCACTCGAATGATCTGCTCACAACATACAGGGCTGTGACCACTCCACTCGAATGATCTGCTCACAACATACAGGGCTGTGGCCACTCCACTCGAATGATCTGCTCACAACATACAGGGCTGTGGCCACTCCACTCGAATGATCTGCTCACAACATACAGGGCTGTGGCCACTCCACCGGGTGACACGGTGACAGGCGAAAACACGTGACCACCATGCCGTGACCAGCCAGGACAATTTAGAAACAAAAAAGGACATGGAAACCATCCAGGACCATACAACCCACCCAGGACATCATAAGCACTCAGGACTTTAAAAAACCATTCAGGACATCACAAACAAACAGGACACCACAACTACCCAGGACATCATCAGCAGTTAGGACATCACAACCACACAGGACATCACAACCACCCAGGACATCACAACCATTCAGGACATCACGACCACCCAGGACATCACAACCATCCAGGACAGCACAACAGCCAGGACAATGATGACGTAGCCGCAGAAAGGAGGACATGGCCACTCAGCACAGTTATGATGGAGAAGAGTTGAACCTGTCAGCCGAGTGGGAACATGCTGACCCCAGTGCTGGAAGCAACCAGTAGCCATAGCACAGAGACCTGAGGCAGAACCTATTCCACAGAAACAACCAATAGCCATTCATAGCACAGAGACCTGAGGCAGAACCCATTCCACAGAAACAACCAATAGCCATTCATAGTACAGAGACCTCAGGCAGAACCCAGTCCACAGAAACAACCAATAGCCATTCATAGCACAGAGACCTCAGGCAGAACCCATCCACAGAAACAACCAATAGCCATTCATAGCACAGAGACCCGAGGCAGAACCCATTCCACAGAAACAACCAATAGCCATTCATAGCACAGAGACCTCAGGCAGAACCCAACCACAGAAAACAACCACCAATAGCCATTCATAGCACAGAGACCTCAGGCAGAACCCATTCCACAGGAACAACCAATAGCCATTCATAGCACAGAGACCTCAGGCAGAACCCAGTCCACACAAAACAAGCTGGACACAGGAGCAAATAACGAGCGACTGAAATAATGGCAGCTCTGGGCATGTGTGGGACGATGTTCTGGCTCTAGTGGGACCTCGGGCTGGGTGAGGAGATGCTGCCCACCTTCTGTGAACAGTGTGGGGGATGACAGCCAGAAGCCTCCAGGCAGGAACAACAGCGGAAAGTCTGTCTGCTGAATTTGGAAGAAACGAAGGAAATGACACAGGCAGCACTCAGGACAGTTCCAGTACTATCAGACAGAGGAGCTATTGGAGCAGTGTCATGGGGTATGGTCAGGGCACAGAGAATGGTTCCATGGTCCGTGTATCTCACCCTGGGGCAACCCCGTCTGAAGGTGTGGAATGACTGTAGTAGTGTACCCCCCCCCCCCCCCCCCCCCCCCCCCCCCCCCCCCCCCCCACAAACACACACACACATCCATGCCATGCTAATTTATTCGGTCAACGAATAAATTAGGTTGGCTGCTTAATTCATGAATTCAGCAAGCAAGTTCAGAGAGTAAACAGAATATACACACGAAAGAAGCAAGAAGCAAGTTGATCAAACTGTGTTAAGTAGCATTAGGAACCACAGTACTACTACGACAAATGAAATGGACGTAACGACAGACTCTGACACCACATCAAGAAACACAACATTATGTGATAAAGGAAAATATATCACGTAATAATTTTAACTGACATGTGATGTTGTAAAAAAAAAATATATTCGTTACGTACGAAATCAGCACATTCGGTCGAAACATAATCTAACCTAGTGAACCACACGTAGAACAACGCAGAGTTATGATTTAGGACACTAAAACGAAGTGACACGCTGATCGATCAATCAACATCCCCCATTCATCATTTCGTTACTCCAAGCAAGCAGAAACCGCTATTTTCTCTCAGCAGCGGTGCCATCCAATCAGAGTGACCACCGACACGATAGGCAAGGGGCCTAACTGTGAAAATGACGACAACGGGTAATCTCCTTTTATGATATCAGGTTTCAGCTGTGGCGTTCTCCGACATTGGTGATTAGAGGAACAGGCAGGGAGGAGAGGTCTACTGATTCATTGATTGGAGGAGACAGGAAGGAGAAGAGGTCTATTGATTCATTGATGACTGGAAGAGACTGGCAGGAGGAGAGTTCTACTGATTCATTGATTGGAGGAGACAGGAAGGAGAAGAGGTCTATTGATTCATTGATTGGAGGAGACAGGAAGGAGAAGAGGTCTATTGATTCATTGATTGGAGGTGACAGGAAGGAGAAGAGGTCTACTGATTCATTGATTGGAGGAGACAGGAAGAAGAAGAGGTCTCTTGATCCATTGATTGGAGGAGACAGGCAGGAGAAGAGGTCTATTGATTCATTGATTGGAGGTGACAGGAAGGAGAAGAGGTCTATTGATTCATTGATTGGAGGAGACAGGAAGAAGAAGAGGTCTATTGATTCATTGATGACTGGAAGAGACTGGCAGGAGAAGAGGTCTATTGATTCATTGATTGGAGGAGACTGGAAGGAGAAGAGGTCTATTGATTCATTGATTGGAGGAGTGGGAAGGAGAAGAAGTTATTGATTCATTGATGACTGAAAGAGGCTGGCAGGAGAAGAGGTCTATTAATTCGTTGCTTGGAGGAGACAGGAAGGAGAAGAGGTCTATTGATTCATTGATTGGAGGAGACAGGCGGGAGAAGAGGTCTATTGATTCATTGATTGGAAGAGACAGGAAGGAGGAGAGGTCTACTGATTCATTGATTGGAGGATACAGGCAGGAGAACAGGTCTATTGATTCATTGATAATTGCAGGAGACAGGCAGGAGAAGTCTGCTGATTCATTGGTTGGAGGAGACAGGCAGGAGAAAAGGTCTATTGATTCACGTGTGAGTGGAAAGAGACTGGCAGGAGAAGAGGTCTATGGATCCATTGATTTGAGGAGACAGGAAGGAGAAGAGGTCTATTGATCCATTGATTGGAGGTGACAGGCAGGGAGAGAAACGGTCTACTGATCCATTGATTGGAGGAGACAGGAAGGAGAAGAGGTCTATTGATTCATTGATTGGAGGAGACAGGCAGAGAGAAGGTCTATTGATTTCATGTGTGAGTGGAAGAGACTGGCAGGAGAAAAGGTCTCTTGATCCATTGATTGGAGGAGACAGGCAGGAGAACAGGTCTATTGATTCATTGATAATTGCAGGAGACAGGCAGGAGAAGTCTGCTGATTCATTGGTTGGAGGAGACAGGCAGGAGAAAAGGTCTATTGATTCACGTGTGAGTGGAAGAGACTGGCAGGAGAAGAGGTCTATGGATCCATTGATTTGAGGAGACAGGAAGGAGAAGAGGTCTATTGGTTCATTGATTGGAGGAGAGACAGGCAGGAGAAGAGGTCTATTGATTCAGTGATTGGAGGAGACAGGAAGGAGAAGAGGGTCTATTGATTCATTGATTGCAGGAGACAGGAAGGAGAAGAGGTCTATTTATTCATTGATGACTGGAAGAGATTGGCAGGAGAAGAGGTCTGTTGATTCATTGACTGGGGGAGAAAGGCAAGAGAAAAGGTCTATTGATTCATTGATTGGAGGAGACTGGCAGGAGAAAAGGTCCTTTGAATCATTGATTGGAGGGAGACAGCAGGGAGAAGAGGTCTATTGATTCATTGACTGGAGGAGATAGGCACCCTGAGGGCACACAGATATAGAGGTGGTGTACCCTGGGGGCACACAGGATAGAGGTGGTGTACCCTCAGGGCACACAGGATAGAGGTGGTGCACCCTGAGGGCACACAGGATAGAGGTGGTGTACTCTGAGTGCACACAGAATAGGGGGGTGGTGTACCCTGAGGGGCACACAGGATAGAGGTAGTGTACCCTGACTGCACACAGGATAGGGGTGGTGTACCCTGAGGGCACACAGGATAGAGGTGGGATAGAGGTGGTGTACCCTGAGGGGCACACAGGATAGAGGTGGTGTACCCTGAGGGCACACAGGATAGAGGTGGTGTACCCTGAGGGGCACACACAGGATAGAGGTGGTGTACCCTGAGGGGCACACAGGATAGAGGTGGTGTACCCTGAGGGGCACACAGGATAGAGGTGGTGTACCCTGAGGGGCACACAGGATAGAGGTGGTGTACCCTGAGGGGCACACAGGATAGAGGTGGTGTACCCTGAGGGCACACAGGATCAGCTTTATGTCTGGCAGACCCAACGGAAAGCCAGGAAAGTAAATGAAACTTGTTCCGCCATGGTCACCCTGACTTGTTCCGCCATGGTCACCCTTGGCTCAAACCTCCCCCCCCCCCCCCCCCCCCCCCCTCCCTCCGCTCCTGTCCACGGCCTTTGATGTTTCGGTTAACACTGTTTGTACTCTCTCAACTCAGCATGGGCACTTCCTCACACCTCTTTATTTGGTCACGTCCTCACACCCCTTTATTTGGACACGTCCTCACACCCCTTTATTTGGGCACGTCCTCACACCCTTTATTTGGTGGTCACGTCCTCACACCCCTTTATTTGGTCACGTCCTCACACCCCTTTATATGGACACGTCCTCACACCCCTTTTATTTGGTCACGTCCTCACACCCCTTTATTTGGTCACGTCCTCACACCTCTTTATTTGAACACGTCCTCACACCCCTTTATTTGGGCACGTCCTCACACCCCTTTATTTGGTCACGTCCTCACACCCCTTTATTTGGGCACGTCCTCACACCCCTTTATTTGGGCACGTCCTCACACCCCTTTATTTGGTCACGTCCTCACACCCCTTTATTTGGTCACGTCCTCACACCTCTTTATTTGGGCACGTCCTCACACCCCTTTATTTGGTCACGTCCTCACACCCCTTTATTTGGGCACGTCTTCACACCCCCTTATTTGGGCACGTCCTCACATCCCTTTATTTGGGCACGTCCTCACATCCCTTTATTTGGGCACGTCCTCACATCCCTTTGTTGGACACGTCCTCACACCCCTTTATTTGGGCACGTCCTCACACCCCTTTATTTGGGCACGTCCTCACATCCCTTTGTTGGACACGTCCTCACACACCCCTTTATTTGGGCACGTCCTCACATCCCTTTGTGGGACACGTCCTCACACCCCTTTATTTGGGCACGTCCTCACACCCCTTCAGTTGCGCACGTACTCACACCCCTTTATTGGACAACTACAACACGAACCTCTGATCTTCCCCTCTCTCTCCTCTCCCCTTCTCCCCCCCCCCCCCTCTCTCTCTCTCTCTCTCTCTCTCTCTCTCTCTCTCTCTCAGCAGTCACCGCAATCGTCAATATTGTCCAGCAAATCAAGGGTAGTGATTTGGGGGGACATGGAAGGGAAGGCGGTCTGGGGGTGGGGGGACGGAGGGAGAGGAGGAGAGTCCTTAACATATCTCTCCTTTTGCCCGCTATCTTGCATGCATGTTTTGGGCCGGACTTGACGCAGAGAGAGAGAGAGAGAGAGAGAGAGAGAGAGAGAGAGAGAGAGAGAGAGAGAGAGAGAGAGAGAGAGAGAGAGAGAGAGAGAGAGAGAGAGAGAGAGAGAGAGAGAGAGAATAACACATGAGTCGTACATTGGCAGACCGTATACATTTTCATGATCAACGATGTCCACATGTTAGTTTGAAGCTGTCTGTGTGTCACACATCTGTCTGTCTGTCTGTCTGTCTGTCTGTCTGTCTGTCTGTCTGTCTGTCTGTCTGTCTCTCTCTCTCTCTCTCTCTCTCTCTCTCTCTCTCTCTCTCTCTGTCCGTCTGCCTACCCAAACTTCAAGTGATAAACAGATTTGTTTTTGTTTCAGTCTTCCTACCTGAGTAAGGCACTCTTCACCAGGAAAACATGCAAAAGAAAACGGTCACGCTCGCTCGGGTGGACGTAGAAGAGATGCAATGCTTACCACACACACTGCTTGTTTTGATCAAAGGACGTTGGATCGGACGATGGTAAAATTGACACGAAAATTTACTGTTTCAAAATGACATCGACGTGAATGGAGGTTTTGTTTATAATGACAAGACGATTTCACAAAGTACATAGGATCACAGTTTCACTATGTTGTTATTACTTACAGTTCCTTAACTATTTGTGATGAAGCGTGTATGCAATACATGTGTTTGTGTGTTCGTACTAAATTGGTGATCATAGAGTTCCGATTTCTACTTTCCGTTCTAAACATGTGTACGCCATGTTGAAATGATAGTTCTGACTCTTTAGATGACTTGACGTCCTTCGTCCTGCTTCCACGTCACTAATGCTGATAGATCCCGCTGGGGTCTTCAACGTCAAGGATGCTGATAGATCCCTCTGGGGTCTTCCGCGTCACCGATGCTGATAGATCCCACGACAAAGACGTCTCTTCCTGTCAGAACAATGGAGACCGAGAGCTCTTCATTCTCCATTGACCTACTGCAGCGTCACCCACGACTTCAATGGTCAGAGCAGATGTTTGTCAGACCTGGCGGTGAAGACAGAAGACATTTCACGTACAGCAAATGTAGAATGAGAGAGGAAATAACGGCTAGCGATAAATTGGCTGTAATGATAGAAAGGTAATGATAGATAGGTAATGATAGAGAGGTAATGACAGAGAGGTAATGACAAAGGACAGCTAATGAGGACTGATGATGTTGAGGAAGCTGGCTGGTAATTATGGAGCGGTAATGACAGAGAGGTAACGGTAGAGAGGTAATGATAGAGAGGTAATGGTAGAGAGGTAATGACCGAGAGGTAATGACAGAGGATAGCTAATGAGGACTGATGATGTTGAGGATGCTGGCTGGTAATTATGGAGCGGTAATGACAGAGAGGTAACGGTAGAGAGGTAATGATAGAGAGGTAATGATAGAGAGGTAATGACAGAAAGGTAATGACAGAGGACAGCTAATGAGGACTGATGATGTTGAGGAAGCTGGCTGTAATTATGGAGAGATAATGACAGAGAGGTAATGGTAGAGAAGCAATGACAGAGAGGCAATGATAAAGAAGTAATGAGAGAGAGGTAATATTAGAGGTAATAAAAGAGGACAGCTAATGAGGACTGGTGATGTGTAGAAAGTTAGCTGGTAATGATAAAATGACGTTCTACGTCAGATAGCATGGAATGACATTCTACAACAATGTGTAGCAAGTCGCCTGTCTATATCTAAGCCCACCTCACAATCCCCATGCCACACTGTCCCCATCAATGTGTAGCCAGTTACCTGTCTATGCCTGGGCCCACCTCACAGTCCCCGTGCTACATGCTACACTGTCCACTCGGACCATCAGTGTGTAGCCAGTTACATGTCTATACCTGGGCCCACCTCACAGTCCTTGTGCTACACAGTCTCTCTGACCCCCTGTGTGTAGCCAGTTACCTGTCTATACCTGGGCCCACCTCACAGTCCCTGTGCTACATGCTACACTGTCCACTCTCGGCCATCAGTATGTAGCCAGTTACCTGTCTATACCTGGGCCCACCTCACAGTCCCTGTGCTACATGCTACACTGTCCACTCCGGCCATCAGTGTGTAGCCAGTTACCTGTCTATACCCTGGGCCCACCTCACAGTCCTTGTGCTACATGCTACACTGTCCACTCCGACCATCAGTGTGTAGCCAGTTACCTGTCTATGCCTGGGCCCACCTCACAGTCCCTGTGCTACATGCTACACTGTCCCCTCTGACATCAGTGTGTAGTCAGTTACCTGTCTATAGCTGGGCCCACCTCACAGTCCTTGTGCTACACTGTCTCTCTGACCCCCTGAGTGTAGCCAGTCTTCCGTCTATACCTGGGCCCACTTCACAGTCCTCGTGCTACACTGTCCCCTCTGACTACCAATGTGTAGCCGGCCACCTGTCTATACCTGGACCCACGGCATACTCCCCCTAGGAATGCCGGGTACTCTGTCAGTACAAAGAATATTCCCCCGCCTCCTGGTAGGTCCCTGACGGTGCCTTCCCTCTGCTCTGTCCCTCTCTTTGCCTGTGTCTCCTTTCTATTATTGATGTCTACAGTATTGTTCCCAACTGTTTTCTTTCTGCTTTATCCCTCATTCTTCTGGCTTTCTTCGGCAAACTCTTTGACACTTTTTCTGATCATAATTTTTTGGTATGCCAGCTTTATTCTTTGGTTGTGTTCAGACCTTGTCCAAAATTGGAAAATAGATGTCCATTTTGCAGGTACAAGGTGCTGTTTTCTAAGTTTTTACGCTTTTCACTCACTTTGTATTTTTTTTTTAACCTCTTTGACCAATTGATGACCGAGGAACTGAGCACGGCCTGGTCTCCTCCCTGAAGGAGTCGGCACTACAGCACCGCATCATTCATGTACTGCTTTTGTTGTCTGTGACCTTTTCAATGTCAGCAGTATAGCACCACGTCATTTAGGTAATGTTTTTTGTTGCTTCCGACATTTTCAATGTCAGCAGTATAGCACCACATTATTCATTTATTGCTTTTGTTTTTGTGACCTTTTTAATGTCAGCAATAAAACACCACGTCATTTATATAGTGCTTTTGTTGTCTGTGGCCTTTTCAATGTCAGCACTATAGCACCACGTCATTTATATAGTGCTGTTGTTGTTGTTTTGTGACCTTTTCAATGTCAGCAGTAAAACACCACGTCATTTATATAGTGCTTTTATTGTTTGTGACCTTTTCAATGTCAGCACCATAGCACCACGTCATTTATGTAGTGCTTTTTGTTGTTTGTGACCTTTTCAATGTCAGCACTATAGCACAGTCATTCATTTAGTGCTTTTATTATATGCCACCTCTTTCAACTGTCAGTAATAGCCACTATGCCATTCATCGTTCAGTGCTTTTCTTACATGCCACCTTTTTTCAGATGTCTGTAGTTTAGCCACTATGTCATTCATTGTGTAGTTTTCATCGCATGTTGCCTTTTTTTTAGATATCAGAAGAATAGCACCTATGTCATTCAGTGTGTAACTTTTGTTGTATATCGCCTTTTTCAGATGTCAAAAACTTAGCGACCATATGATTTTACGTTTTGTGTTTTCATCTTTGTCCCCTTATTCAGCTGTCAATAGGTTAGCCAATATTCATGTCAAGTGTATTTGTTGTTTATCACATTTTCAAAAGGAACAACTTAAAACATGTGACCTTTTTCAGGCTTGACAGTTTCATCTAACATCTGGTCGATCTTCCCTAGTCTAATAGCTGATCAATCCTCACCAGGGTAAAGTCTGATTGATCATCATCAGGCTAATGTCTGATTGATCGTCATCAGGCTAATGTCTGATTGATCATCATCAAGCTAACGTCTGACTGATCATCATCAGGTGAATGTTTGACTGATCATCAATGGGCTAACATTTTATCGATTGCCACGAGTGAAACATCTGATTGATCCTCACCAGTCATATGTCGATCGATCCTGAACAGTCTAAATACTGATTGATCCTCACGTCTAACATTTGATCAATCCTCACCACAGTAACGTCTGATTGATCATCATCAGTCCAGCATCTGATCGATTCTCACCACTTTAATATCTGATCGATCCTCACCAGTCAAACATCTGATCAATCCTCACCAGTCAAACATCTGATCAATCCTCACCAGTCAAACATCAATGGATCCTCAACAACATGAGAACTGGTCGATCCTTACCTGTGTAACATTGGATCGATCATCTCTAGTCTAACGTCTAGTCGGTCCTCACCAGTCTAAAAAACTCATCAATCATTACCACTCTATTGTCCGATCGATCTTCACCAGTCTAATGTTTCATCAATCCTTACTGGCCTGCTTTTGAAGCAGGTCATAGCATAGACACTTCCCTCCACCCCACCCCCCTACCCCCAAATTATCCTATGTCTGTGTAGCTGACCCACTAACTTCCCCTGAACTGCCGACTAGCAGTTCAATGACGACACACTGTGAATGCCCCACTCTCCCTTCACGGCAGGAAACGACTTGTCATTGGCAACAGGCCGGGAAGAGGAAAAGCTTCCTGTTGTAACGATTATCTCCCCTGCCACGTCTCCCTTCCCTGCGCAGGGAGCTGGCTGGAGCGGAGACGGCGGCACATCAAAGGGTGGCCTGAGGCAGAGATCGAAGAGACGCCATCGACCTCCTGACGCCCCGATCCACCGCTGGGTTGGCCGACTGTTCCTGCCACGCCACGCTCTGTGTCACACCACCAGACAGAAAGAACCACACACCACCAGCAACAAAATAAGTAGATCCTCCCCCCCCCCCCCACACACGCAAAGCCCTGCCTGTGGAGCAACGTGTCACAACTTCCCTCCACAGGATGCCCATAACAAAATGTGAAAAAAGCGAACAAACACTATCCAAACCAAGCAAACAAACAAAAAACAAAACGAACAAGCAAAACAAACAAAAAGCAAGAAGCAACAAAACATCTGAAAAGAATGACGAAAAAAGCCATTTCAGTTTAACAGCATAATATCATCACTCAACTAAGTTATTCTTTTTGTTTGGTTTTGTGATCAGCATTTTTATTAACTTTTTTTGTTTGAAATGCTAGGAAACACACACTCAAACACTTGCACAAATCAACAAAGGCACGCATCCTGCTGATTCATGATGAAACACCCTGCTTTATGATGTAATGTAGATATAACTGTGCATCGTTCTGTTTGTTAGGGTTCCCCCAAAGCACTTATGGAGTTGCTTCTCACCACCCCCTTCATTCCCCTCCCCATCCCATAGTGTGGCCCAAGAATTCACTGGTGTTTTCCTAAGTACCTCGAATACGACCAAAAAGGTGCATGCACTCGTCCTTACAGTGCACATGAAAATGGATCTGTTTTAGGGAAATCTGACCTCACACTTTCTGACACAAGCCTCATCCATACACCTGTCAACCAACACCATCTCCAGCTCCATGACTGCAACTTTGTTCAGCTCACAGAGTGCTCATAACACAATGTCAGCACACAGCGTACTCTTGACACACAATGTCAGCACACAGAGTGCTCGTGACACAATGTCAGCACACAGAGTGTTCGTGACACAACGTCAGCACACAGAGTGCTCGTGACACAGCATAAGCACACAGAGTACTCGTGACACAATGTCAGCACACAGAGTGCTCGTGGACACAATGTCAGCACACAGAGTGCTCGTGACACAATGTCAGCACACAGAGTGCTCGTGACACAATGTCAGCACACAGAGTGCTCGTGACACAATGTCAGCACACAGAGTACTCGTGACACAGTGTCAGCACACAGAGTGCTCGTGACACAGTGTCAGCATACAGGGTGCTCGTGACACAATGTCAACAATATACAGGCCCGCAATTTAAGGGGTCTGACACCCATAAAGATCGAAGGCTGTAATCAGAAGTATAAGCATGCCATCAAACTCTGGGAGCCATTGAACAAAACAGCCATGACAGTATGTAAAGGTGGCAGACACAGAAGAATGAAAGAAACAGAAACAAAAAGACAGAAAGAAAAAAAATCAAACAAAAGGAAGAGAGAGGGAAACAGACAGGAAAGAAAGGGGTCTAAAGAAAGAAAGAAGGAAGGAAACAAGACCAGTTGATATCATTTGAAATTCCCTTCCAGCAAATCACCATAATTTCAGATTCCCTTTCAGCAATTCATCATCATTTCAAATTCCCTTTTAGCAATTCATCATGATTTCAAACTCCCTTTCTGCAATTCATTGCACTTTAAAGTTTCCCTCCAGCTATTCATTATGATTTCAAATTCCCTTTCAGCAATTCATTACAATATAAAATTTCCTTCCAGCAATTCATTATAATTTCAAACTCCCTATCAGCAATTCATTACAATTTAAAATTTCCTTCCGGCAATACATTATGATGTCAAACTCCCTTTCAGCAATTCATTACAATTTAAGATTTCCTTCCAGCAATTCATCATGATTTCAAACTCCCTTTCAGCAATTCATTACAATTTAAAATTTCCTTCCGGCAATTCATTATGATTTCAAACTCCCTTTCTGCAATTCATTATAATTTAAGATTTCCTTCCGGCAATTCATTATGATGTCAAAACTCCTTTCAGCAATTCAGTATGATGTCAAATTCCCTCTCTGCAATTCATTATGATTTCAAACTCCCTCTCTGCAATTCATTATGCTGTCAAACTCCCTTTCCGCAATTCATTTATGATGTCAAACTCCCTTTCAGCAATTCATTATGATGTTAAACTCCCTTTCTTCAATTCATTATGATTTCAACTCCTTTTCAGCAATTCATTGTGATTCAAACTCCCTTTCAGCAATTCATCATGATGTCAAACTCCCTCTCTGCAATTCACTACGATGTCAAACTCCCTTTCAGCAATTTATTATGATGTCAAACTCCCTTTCTGCAATTCAGTATGACGTCAAACTCCCTTTCAACAATTCATTATGATATCAAAACTCCTTATTGCAATTCATTATGTTGTCAAACTTCCTTTCTGCAATTCATTATGATGTCACACTCCCTTTCTGCAGTTCCACACCCTGGACACATAGCTGTGAACATGAAAAGAGCAGAACTGAGTGGAGCTGTGTGACGTCACAGTAAAGGAGTCAGGCTGTGTCCTGCACACTGTACAACTCATTGTTGTGGAGCAGAACCCAATAGAGCATACTGTGTAACTCATTAAAAAAAAAAATGGAACTCGATAGAGCACACTGTACAATTGAGTGTTTTGAAATAGAACTCAATGGAACACACTGTGCAATTCAGTGTTTTGAAAACAGAACCCAGTAGAGCACACTGTACAATTCAGTCTTTTGAAATAGAACCCAATGGAACACATTGTACAATTGAGTGTTTTGAAATAGAACTCAATGGAACACACTGTACATTTCAGTGTTTTGAAACAGAACCCAGTAGAGCACACTGTACAATTCAGTGTTTTGAAACAGAACCCAATGGAACACACTGTATGATTCAGTGTTTTGAAACAGAACCCAATGGAACACACTGTACAATTCAGTGTTTTGAAATAGAACTCAGTGGAACACACTGTACAATTCAGTGTTTTGAAACAGAACCCAATAGAGCACACTGTACAATTCAGTGTTTTGAAACAGAACCCGATAGAGCACACTGTACGATCAGTGTTTTGAAACAGAACCCAATGGAGCACACTCTACGATTCAGTGTTTTGAAACAGAACCCAATAGAGCACACTGTACGATTCAGTGTTTTGAAACAGAACCCGATAGAGCACACTGTATGATTCAGTGTTTTGAAACAGAACCCAATAGAGCACACTGTACGATTCAGTGTTTTGAAACAGAACCTAATAGAGCACACTGTACGATTCAGTGTTTTGAAACAGAACCCAATGGAGCACTCTGTACAACTCTTTGTTTTGGAATAGAACCCAATGGAGCACACAGTACAACTCGGTGTTTGATATAGAACCCAATGGATCGCATTGTACAACTCAGTGTTTAAAATAGAACCCACTGGAGCGTACTGTACAATTCAGTGTTTTGGAATAGAACCCAAAGGAACAACGGTACAACTCTTTATTTTGGAATAGAACCCAATGGAACACACTGTACAACTCACTGTTTTGAAATAGAACCCAATGGGGCACACTGTACAACTCACTGTTTTGAAATAGAACCCAATGGAGCACACTGTACAACTCTTTGTTTTGGGATAGAATCCATTGCAGCATACTGTAAAACTATTTGTTTTGGAATAGAACCCAATGGAACACAATAGAATCCATTGCAGCATACTGTAAAACTGTTTGTTTTGGAATAGAACCCAATGGAACACAATAGAATCCATTGCAGCATACTGTAAAACTGTTTTTGTTTTGGAAGAACCCAACGGAGCACAATGTATAACGCATTGTTTTGGAATAGAGACCGATGCAGCATACTATACAACTCTTTGCTTTGGAATAGAACCCAATGGAACACAATGCACAACTCTTTGGTTTGGAATAGAACCCAATGGAACACAATGTACAATTCTTTGGTTTGGAATAGAACCCAATGGAATACAATGTACAATTGTTTGGTTTGGAACAGAACCCAATGCAGCACACTGTGCGATTAATGTTTTGATCGTCTTGTCAAAGGGTAGGGGGCGAAGAAGAATGAGCAGCGGTTTTGAGTTGAAAAATAGGATTCCACACTTTGTTTCAAATACTATGGAGAAAGGATTCCACACTTTGAAATACTACAGAGAAAGGATTCCACACTTTGTTTGAAATACTACAGAGAAAGGATTCCACACTTTGTCTGAAATACTACAGAGAAAACAAAGGTGCATCAGGAAAGAGAGACAACACTGATGATGGATGAACACAATGACTTCTTCAGAAGGCAGCAGGGACCCAGCTTACATCCTAGAAAGAGTTTGTTCTGCATTGAGAGGCTGCAGGCCTGGAACAGCCAGCGGAAGTGGTAAGAAAGATGGCTGCAGGAGGCTTACAACATTGACAATTTGTCGGTGCATTTAAGTTCATTTTCAGTCATAGAAGTTGTGCCATGACAATCGATAGCCTTTGCCATCCACTCTCTCTCTCTCTCTCTCTCTCTCTCTCTCTCTCTCTCTCTCTCTCTCTCTCTCTCTCTCTCTCTCTCTCTCTCTCTCTCTCTCTCTCTCTCTCTCACACACACACACATTGCAATTAGGATTATCAGTTTATGCCATGCATACCTTCATCCCCTCAGCCCCTTTCTGCTCTCACTCCATCTCCTTCATCTATCGGGCCCACTTTCGTTGCAAGCCCACACTGTGAAAGGGGCTGAGAATTATGACGTAACCGTAGCACAGGTCTTCAACCCTGCTCCTCTCCTCCCCCCTCTCCCCAACCCAGGGTGTGATTGCGGACAGGGAGTCAGAGCGAGCAGCATGGTTTTTGCAACAAGAAGTTTCGGAATTGGAATCCACATTTGATTAACTTAGCACTTTTGCATGAGGGTGTGCAATAATAGCAATGTCAAACAGATAACTGACGTGACCATTTAGCTGTTCCCATTGTGCAATAACGGCAATGTCAAACAGACAACTGACGTGACCATTTAGCTGTTCCCATTGTGAAGGACCACAGCTGTTCCCATTGTGAAGGACCACATACGGACGCCAGTGTTGGTGATGTCCCCCCTGTGCACCTTCAACAGAATCCAGTATCAGGCAGAAAGCTGCTCTGTTGCAAAATGAGAAAACAGCTGACAAAACTGATTTCATCCGAACGTCGCTACATTCTATTCCAGAGACATGGTCTCTGAAGCCAGTGTCAGCTTGCACGCATGTGTTTATGTGTCTACCTGTATAGATCTGGGTATAGGTGTGTTTGTCTGCGAACATTGCACACAGAGAGAGAGAACACAAATGTATAGCAACAAAGGATTCACGTGTGTACGTGAACTGTTATATGTGAAACGCATGGTCCGTAAACACTTGCCTAGACCTTTGTTTTGCTGTTGCAAAATCTTTTTTAAAAAATCCGTTAGTTTTAAGCCGAATTTATTGACACATTTCTGAAGCTTTGCGTTTATATATATATAATAACTAATAAATTTCAAGGATAAGTAACAAAGCACCATTCCAGCAACTTAGAGAGCAGCTTTGTGTTGCAATGACTCCAAGAAATATTTCAATCATAAACGAAGCCTTCTCTCATGTTTTAGATTGAAGAAATAGGGTGAAATAAGCATTCGTATCTGCACTGGTTGGTAATTCTTCCTATGCTTGCGTGGGTGAATGTGAAGTAATAACTGCTGCTTCTCAAAATCAGCCTTTAGCAAGCTTATAGTCTCCAAGGGAAACAATCTCAAATGGAGAGAAAACTCACTAACTCCAAGGGAAGCAATCTCAAATGGAGAGAAAACTCACTAACTCCAAGGGAAGCAATCTCAAATGGAGAGAAAACTCACTAACATATAACTCCTGGTCACATACCGGTCTTCCGAAACCTGATTATTTGACCGCGGAAAGCGGTAAATTGATTCCTCTGCCTTTTCGGTTTTAAGAAAAATGCTATTCCAGAAAAAGGCTGGTGTGCAATACCGTAGTATATTTGTTGAATTTTCAAAAAACCGACCAAAGGTGCCACCCAAGAAGCAAAATAAAATCACGAAAGAGCAAAACAAGCTACATTTTCTTGTGAAATGTAGAAAATACAAAAAAGGTAACCTCTTAGACGCAAGTGCTGAGGGCCAGTTCTTGGAATGAATCCACAAGGGACTTAATTACAATAAACCAATAAATTCCAGGGATAAGTAACCGAGCAACATTCCTGCAACTTACAGAGCAGCTTTGTGTTGCAATGACTGCAAGAAATATTATATTATAAACGAAGCTTTCTCTTATGTCTTAGATTGAAGATCTCTCTCTCTCTCTCTCTCTCTCTCTCTCTCTCTCTCTCTCTCTATATATATATATATATATATATATATATATACACATGTATGTATATACATATATACTGAAAATAATATGCACTGCCTTTATTTTTTTTTTTTTTTATATCCATATTAGGTCTATCTTCCTAACTACGTGTCTATTGATCTACATGTGCTGGTCTTTATTTTAAGGCACGTAAACAGTGAATAATACATGCAACTTCATCAACATTATTATAATCTGCATATACTTGTACATGTTTTATTCTTATGCTGTAGATTTAGAGCCATCAAAAATGTGATAACAGTGTGCTCAAAGAACAGCATGCTCATGGTGGGAGCAGTTTCATCTGTTCGCTGCTCATTTCACACAGCCACACGTCTCTAGAGAGCATAGTGGGAGCAGTTTCATCTGTCCACTGCTCATTTCACACAGCCACACGTCTCTAGAGAGCATAGTGGGAGCAGTTTCATCTGTTCGCTGTTCGTTTCATACAGGCACACGTCTCTAGAGAGCAAACAACACACTTTTATTTCAATGCGCTGTCGGTTAGCATTAAACACACAGGAATCAAATCTCTGAAGACGTTTATGGAAAGAGTGCCACACAGCGCCAGGTTCAAGGCGTGGAGTCCGGTGGATGACCACAAAAAGATGGCACGATGGATGACCATCACAAGGCATGGAGTCTAGTGCCCACAGCGTGGCGCCCGGCAGCTGATGACCACAACAAGGTGGCAGGATGGATGACCACAACAACAAGGTGGCACGATGGATGACCACCACAAGGCGTGGAGCCCAGTGCCCACAGTGTGGCGCCGGCAGCTGATGACCACAACAAGGTGGCATGATGGTTGATCACAACAAGGTGGCACGATGGATGACCACAACATGGTGGCACGATGGATGACCACAACAAGATGGCACGATGGATGACCACAACAAGATGGCACGATGGATGACCACAACAAGGTGGCACGATGGATGACCACAACAAGGTGGCACGATGGATGATCACAACAACAGGTGGCACGATGGATGACCACCACAAGGTGGCACGATGGATGACCACAACAAGATGGCACAATGGATGATCACAACAAGGTGGCACGATGGATGACCACAACAAGGTGGCACGATGGATGACCACAAGAAGATGGCACGATGGATGACCACAACAAGGTGGCACGATGGATGACCACAACAAGGTGGCACGATGGATGACCACAACAGGAGTTGAAATCTGTTCACCGTCATGGTAAGTTTACACGATACTGTGCTCTGCAAAAAAAAAAGGTTTATTATGTTATTTACACCGTGTTAATAAATTCTATTTCCACTGGACTTGACTGCCAATCGTGTGCCTACACTGACGGTATAATTTTTGTGCAGATTTGTGTGTGTAGTGGTGTTTTAAAAATGGATATGTTTATTTCGTCATGTTGATCAACGCGATGTAGCGAGCCGGTGTCGAGGGCTGTGAAAAGAACGGACGGTGAAATGAAGTTCACGTGCGGGTAGGCAGTTGAACAGGCACGAGAATGTCAACAGGTGTGCGCGCCCTGCGTTAGCTCAACGGTTATCTTCTTATTGTTGCTACCTGCAGAAAAGTGGACTATGCGAAAGAGTAATCCTTCCTCCGGCAAAACAACACGGCGAACCTCTATGTCGTCTAGCAAAGAGGGTAGTCCTTCGTTTGAAAAAAAAAAAACAGGACAAAAGATAGTTTCTGGTGTACTATCGGAGTCTTTTGAAGAGGAGGACGAGAACATCATGGCGATGCAGGCGGCAATCGAAGAGTTGAAAGAACAGTATCAAACTCTAGCAACAAAGGAAGATATTAAAGAATACAAGAAGGAAATGGAGAAACTAGTAGCCAGTCTTACGACCAAAGTGGAGGTACTGGAAGGGAAAGTTTACGAAGTACAGAGGGAGACGGATGATCTGAAGAACGAAGTAGCTTCTGTGAAAGCAGAAAACACGGAGCTCAAAGATAGACTACGGAAGCAAGAACAGCGCACCGTGCAAGTACTCAGTGACCTGAACGACCAGCAGCAGGACGACCGGCGATGGAACCTGAGGGTGTACAACGTGGCGGAGAAGGAAGGCGAGACGACTGAGCACTGTGCCAGGACATGCTGCCGAATATTCTCCGACCTGACGGAGGGGGACCTTGAGGTGGCGCACCGGACTGGTCCCAGTCGTGTCGGGGGGAGAAAAAGACCCATCATTGTGCGCTTTATGTCAAGAAAATTAAGACAGTGTCCTTGCAAACAGGAAAGAACTCAAAACTAATGGTGTTTCTGTAGATGAAGATCTTACACCTGCCAACTACAAAATGTCAAGGGAGGCCTACAGACACTCATACACCCTTGCCACCTGGTCCTCGCAAGGAAATGTGTTTGCTAAGCTTAAAAACAATAAAACTGTGAGGCTGAAATATGGGATAACATTGACGAGATTTTTCGCAAGGAAATGCCTGTGGACTTTGATAAATGGATGCAGTGTTTGATATAAGTATTGTTTGATTGTTTGTATTATTCTTTTCCATCATTACATGGAGGAGA
>JADBJO010000645.1:385000-400000 GCA_016801955.1 Conus betulinus | reverse complement strand
GGACAAAAAATGTGTTTTATTGGCAGCATTTACGAACCTGATCGTGATGAGCCAGAGTTTTATGAGGAGTTGGAAGATCATATCCGAGAAGTCGAGCTGAAAATGTCATAATTGGAGGCGACTGGAATTTAGTTCGCAACTACTCTCTAGATTGCTGTAACTATAAACATAATAATAATCATAAAGCGCAAGAGCAAGTAGAAAACATGGTGGATAGTTTAGACTTACCTGACATCTGGCGTGATTTAAATCCGGAATTACGTAGATATACCTGGAGGAGAACAAATCCGTGTCAACAGAGTCGTTTAGATTTCTTTCTTATTTCAGACTGGCTTTGCAATTACGTTATAGACGCTGATATCCTACCAGGTCATCGAACTGACCACTTTTGATTACAGTAGCTTTAGAACAAGGTAGAGTGATAAAGAGAAATTTATTATGGAAATTCAATTATTCTCTATTAAGAGACACAAATTATATAAAAAAAGAAGTAAACCAGGTAATCCAAATGGTTACCGAGGAATATGCAGCACTTCCCTATTATCGTTGTGGGTTGGCCCAAATTCCTAAATCAGAAATTCACTTTGTTATATCTCATCAACCTTTTCTGGATACATTGCTTATGAAGATTAGAGGTAAAACCATTTCATATGCAACGATGAAGAAACGGAAAGATGCGGAAAAAAGAAAGATCTTGAAAGTAATATTCAGCTACTCGAGAGGAAAGTAGCGTTTTCAGAACAAAGGTTTGAGCTTGAAAATGCAGACAAGATTTAATTACACTGAGGGAAAAGAACATGGAGGGTGTGCTATTGCATTCTGGGCCAGATGGGCCGCAGAAGGGGAAAAGATAACAAAAGATTTTTGTGGACGTGAAAAACGTAACTACGTTAATAAGAATATAATCAAACTTACGTTAATAAGGTATAATCAAACTTACGCATGATGACGGTACTACTTTAAATGATAACGATGACATTGCTCAGGAAGTCCATAACTTTTACAGAAAATTGTATTCTAAAAAAGGTGTAGAGCCCTGTGAAATAATTGATTTAGTAAAAGACTTGCCAACGTTAACTGAGGGAGAGAGAACGTCTTTGGAGGGAAAAATTACTTTAGAAGAAGCGGGTGCTGCTCTCAAAAATATGTCAAATGTGAAAAGTCCTGGAAGCGGTGGTTTCACAGCAGAGTTTTTCAATTTTTTTCTGGCTGCTGCTTGTCCATACGTTGTGAGAGCGATCAATGATGGATATGATAAAATGGAATTCTCATCAACACAAAAAAGAAGGTATTATTGTATGTATCCCAAAGGGCGACAAGCCTAAAGACCTGATAAAAAAAAAAATGGAGACCTATCTTGCTTTTGAATGTTGTGTACAAAATAGGATCTACATGTATAGCTAACCGATTAAAAAACATATACTTCCTTCTATCATCAATGAGGATCAGACTGGGCTTATTCCTAGCAGGTATTTGGGAGATAATGTTCGTCTTATCTATGACATACTTAGTTTAATGATTGTATGAAAAAAAGGTTTACTTCTTTGCCTGGATTTTGAAAAAAGCATTTGACAGTGTAAGTTATGATTTTTATGTTTAAGGTATTATATGCCTTTGGCTTTGGTCCAAGCTTCTGTCAATGGATACAAACATTTTATACAAATATTAAGTCAACTGCGTCTGTGAATGGGAAATTGGCTGGGTGGTTCCCTATTGAGAGGGGATGCCGTCAGGGTGACCCAATCTCTCCATATTTATTTGTTATGTGTGTTGAGATTCCGGCAAATATGATAAGACAAAATAAAAGTATAAAGGGAATTCAAGTAGCCGATAATGAAAACAAGATATCACAGTACTTAGATGATACTGAACTATTGCTCGAGGGAGATCGAATATCATTTGAGGAATCTATTTGCATTATTGAATGTTTTGGAAGAGTGTCTGGACTCATACTAAACGCAGAAAAACAAACACAGTTTGGCTAGGTAGTAAACGAAATTTCCCTGTTAAGTATATGCCACATTTGAACATAAAGTGGAACCCTCCAAAATTTCAAATCTTGGGCATCTGGTTTACATGTGACTTAAAACAATGCTAAATTATGAATCTTGAAGAAAAGTTTGCAGAAATTGGAGCACTGTATAAAACTTGGCTCAAAAGACAGATAACGCCTCTTGGCAGAGTAGCAGTGCTTAAATCTATGATGCTTTCTAAAGTAACCCATCTATGGATGTTATTACCCAAACCCACCGGATTATATAATTGATGAAATCCAGAACGTTATATTTAAGTTCGTTTGGGGCAAAGAAAAGAGACAGAATTAACAGGAAAACGTCTGTGAAAATATAGAACAAGGAGGAATCGGAATACCAAACATAAAGAAGCATATAAACGCTTTAAAAGTAACTTGGATTCGTAAAATCTTATCCAGTCAACACAGATGGAAGAAAGTGCTTGTTTCGGTGTATGAAAAAGCAGAAATTATCAACAGACTAGGATCCGATCTGCCACGGAGTGATAAACTAAATCAGTTCTGGAGAGATGTATTCCACGCTTACAGAGAGACAGGCAAGATTGTTCATGTTAAACTGTAGAAGAATTCTGTTCAGAACCTTTGTTCTGTAATCACAACTTTAAAAATTGGGGGCAGATCAACCTTTTTATAAAAACTGGGCTGAAAATGATGTATTCTGCATACAGAATCTTCTGGATGAGAACAGTGAATTTTTGAGTTTCCAATCCTTTGTTGATAAATGTAGTGTCAATACGGATTTTGCAACATACAATGGTTACGTTAGTGCGGTGAAAAATTATTCGAGAGAAACTGGACTAGAAACAAAAATACTGTGAGCAAAGTAGGACAAGTAAATTATTAACTGAAATCCGTTCAGTTTCAAGAGGAGCCTCACATTATTATGGTTTATTAAATCAGGACACAACAGAACCAGAACAGGCTTTTGTAATAAATGGAATGTAAGATTACAGAAGGAAGTTATATGGGTTAAAACTTTTCACAAAATTCGACAGATGAAAGACATAAAGCTAAGATGGTTTCATATGAGAATTATTAACAGAATATGACAACCAATGTTATATTGCAAAGCATGGGAATTGAAGAGTCAGAAAAATGCTCTTTTTGTGAGAGAGAAAAGGAAAACATTCAACATATATTCTGGCACTGCCAGCATGTACGAAACTTTTGGCAAGAGTTTGAAAATGTGGTTAACAGAAAAATGTGAATTTATGAAACTGTTGCTTGATTAAAACATAATCCTGTTTGGTTGTGGTTGTAATTTTAAATCTGATAGAACGTTTGACTTAATCCTACTACTCGCCAAATTTTATATTTATAAGTGTAAGTATGAAAAGAGTCTACCATCAGTTGAAATATTTATTGTGTTGTTGAAAACCAGATATGAAATGGAACAGTATGTTGCTCATCTTGACATGTCCCATGGACATTTTGTAACACAATGGCCTCCATATTTGCCCATATTGCAGTGAAACACAAGTTGTGCATTGTAAAAAAGGCTATGGCAATATGGCAATGCCCAGTGTGTGTGTGTGTGTGTGTGTGTGTGTGTGTGTGTGTGTGTGTGTGTGTGTGTGTGTGTTAGGTTCTTTGTTTGTTTGTTTTGTTTTTGTTTTTCGTTTTTTTTTTTTCGGTTAGAAAAGAAATCTTATATGTCTTTTTTATCTTCGCTAGTTAATATCTTCACACATGTTCATAAATATATGTAATTTGATGTACAAACAATCGCTATAACTTGCTAATGAATTATCCTCCAATCATTTTGTAGTACCGAATCGAAGATACCCCCCCCCCCCCTTTTTTTTTTTTTTAGCTACTTTCTTGATCATAAATGTGATTTGATGTAAATCAACTGTAGCTAATTGTTAATGCATTAAGTCTAAGCATGTTGTTGTTTTGAATCGAATATGCATTTGTAGTTGTATTCATTATCTGAATTATATTTTCTGAGTTTTGGAATAAAAGCTATTAAAAAAAATGGATGACCATAACAAGATAGCACGATGGATGACCACTACAAGATGGCACAGTGGATGACCACGAGAAGATGGCACGATGGATGACCACAACAAGATGGCACGATGGATGACCACAACTTGTGGCACGATGGATGACCACAACATGGTAGCACGATGGATGACCACAAGAAGATGGCACGATGGATGACCACAAGAAGATGGCACCGTGGATGACCACAACAAGATGGCACGATGGATGACCAAGAAGATGGCACGATGGATGACCACAAGAAGATGGCACGATGGATGACCACAACAAGATGGCACGATGGATGACCACAAGATGGCACGATGGATGACCACACATGGTAGCACGATGGATGACCACAACAAGATGGCACGATGGATGACCACAAGATGGCACGATGGATGACCACAAGATGGCACGATGGATGACCACAACATGGTAGCACGATGGATGACCACAACAAGATGGCACGATGGATGACCACAAGATGGCACGATGGATGATGACCACAACATGGTAGCACGATGGATGACCACAACAAGATGGCACGATGGATGATCATAACAAGGTGGCACGATGGATGACCACAACAATTTGGCACGATGGATGACCACAACAAGATGGCACGATGGAGCCGTGTCTGCAGTGTGCGGCACTCTCTCCCTTTCTCTCACAGCTCAGTGGTCAGCCCTCCCTCCCCCCGAACTCCCTCACCTCTCCGCCCCCCTTAGTTTCAATCTGGTCTCTGGAGCCTGGACAAGGACCCCGACGTCGGCCGAACGATGCACAGCGGTCTCAGGTCGTGAGCGGTCTTCCCGGCAAATCCAATGACGCCATCAACAGCGGAGAAGGCGGCGCCAGAGCCGGCGACAATTTAGCCCATAACTCACGGGGACAGGCGCCCAGAGGATCGCAGGCTTTAATTAGCATCGTTAGTATGCAGTGACACGCCAGCACGATCGAAGAAAAACAACCATGTTTGTGAGTAAAGAGTGAGGAAACGATAGGAAAAGGAGTGAGAGAAGAACTAAAGGAAGAAAGAAGGACAAGAAATAGTAGATCTGAAGAACGAAGGAAAACCACGAGAGAGAGAGAGAGAGAGAGAGAGAGAGAGAGAGAGAGAGAGAGAGAGAGAGAGAGAGAGAGAGAGAGAGAGAGCACGGTCACCCGCCCATCCCCGTCTCCCCTCACACACACACACACACACACACACACACACACACACACACACACACACACACACACACACACACATTTCAATGTTTCTCAACGAACAAATGAGGAACATTGAAAAACATTCACAGACTTCAACCATCAAGTCATCACTCTAAAGTCATTGGGCCTCAACCATCAAATCATTACTCTAAAGACATTGGACTTCAACCATCAAATCATCAAGGCACAGGCAAGGCACACGGGGGAGGGGTGTGTGTGTATGTCAACAGTAGATGGTGTGACAATGCTAATGTGACTGTGAGAAGACGGTTGTGCACCCCTGATGTAGAACTGATATCGCTGTCTCTGAGACCAGGATACCTGCCTCGGGAATTCGGACAGTGTTTTTTAACAGTTGTTTATGCTCATCCTGCTGCCAATGTGTCATGTGCCGCTGCCCATGTTGTTGATACTGTGCAATTTCTTCAGTCTATCTCTCCTGATGCACCCAGTTTTATTCTTGATGACTTAAATGACTGTAAACAGAAGACTGACTCATCTCTTCCATTTTTTAAACAATACATTATCTGTTTTACTCGTAGAAACAAAATGTCCGATCTTTGTTATGGCAACATCAAATACGCTTGCAAATTGAACCCCTACCCCCTATCGGAAAATCCGGTCATGATGTAGTCCACCTCTACCCGCGTACAGACCTAAAATTCAGACAGAACCCATCATAAAGAAAAAGGTTAAGGTACGGGAGCCTGGCAGTATTTTGGAATTACAAGGGTGTTTTGACTGTACTGATTGGGACCTTTTCTTTGAATCCTCTGTCAATATCCATGAAGCAACAGATGTCATATCAGAATAGATTATGTTTTGTCAAGATTTAATCATTCCATCCTAAACAATCAAAATTTTCCCTAAAAATAAACCATGGGTAACGAAGCCACTGAACACAGTTTTAAATGAAAAGAAAATTGCCTTTCAAACAGAAAAAACAAAACGGAACGTAGAAAGTCCAAGTGAAATTGAGAAAGGAAATACCCTCAGCCCAAACAAAGTACAAAGAGAAGGTTAAATTGCAGTTTCAGTGCGGTAATAACCGAAACGCATGGCAAGGTCTAAAAAGTTAACTGGTCAAACCAAATCCCTTCATCTTTGTGCCTTATCAAAAGAACAACAGTTCTCTAATGAACTCAACGAATTTTACTGTCGTTTTGATGCTCATGATTTCACTGACGCATAGAGAGTGATAGAAGAAGAAATCAAAGCAAAGATAGAAGATGAGATCATTATGGAAGATAAAACAACACTTTCAATGTTTAAAAGATTAAATATCGGAAAAAGGCGCCTGGACCAGACAATATTAGTACTGTATTACTCAAGAACTGTGGATTTCAACTTTGTCATGTCTTCACTAGACTGTTCAACTGGTCTATTAAAACTTCAACAGTCCCCTCTCTCTGGAAAGCCTCAGTGATCTGTCCTATAACTAAAAAGTCTAAAAACCATCTCCCTCAATGACTACCGCCCAGTCGCTCTAACACCCATTGTGATGAAGTGTTTCGAAAGAGCAATACTCAGTCACCTCCTCACTGATGCAGTCAGTCATCAAGATCCTGATCAGTTTGCATACAAACGCAACAGATGCACAGACGATGCCACTCTCACACTTTTACACAACGCTTACACTCACCCGAGAAAACAGATTCTTTTGTTAATATTCTTTTATATGATTTTTCATCAACTTTTAACACCATCCAGCCTCATCTTTTAGCGCACAAACTTTTATCCTTCAATTTCAGACCCAGGCTTATCCTGTGGATCACAGATTTCCTCATCTCCAGATTCCAGTCAGTGCGCTAGAATCTGTCATGTCATCTGTCCTCTTTTGTTCCACAGGTTCCCCTCAAGGTACTGTTCTTTCTCCTGTCCTCTTTACTCTGTACACCAATGACTGCATTGGTACAGAAGAAACACCAGTTGTAAAATATTCAGATAATACAGCCCTTGAAGACCTTTCCAATTCTGATATAACATATTTTGATTAAGTTGATCGTTTCAGCACCTGGTGTAAATAAAATTATCTTGAGCTTAACGTAAACAACAACAACAACAACAACAACAACAGAAAACAAAGGAGATGATCATAGATTGTAGGAAAGCGAAAAATTATGTGTTGGATCTTTATATTGATGGTGAAAAAAGTGGAACGGGTAGAGGAATTCAAATATCTGGGCACAACGTTAGACAATATGCTCACTTTCAATGCACACACCAGGTCCACATACAAAAAAATGCCAAACCAGACTGTATTTCCTACGCAAATTGAGGAATTTGCATGTCCAGCCAAAAATACTTAAAAAAAATTTTACAGGAGTTTTATTGAGTCTGTCTTGACGTTTTCATGCATTTGCTGGTATGGAAATCTTAGTCTGAAAAACAGCAAACTCTTGGATAGCGTTGTGAACATCTGTGGTAAGATTGTTGGTGAGAAACAGGAAAGTATGAGTGAGTTGTATGAAAGGCGTGCGGTCAACAAGGCTCGTGCGATTGTTAGTGACAGTGGGCACACGCTTGCGCGACAGTACGAGTTCCATCAGGCAGACAATTTTGTGTCCCCAGAGCTAAGCTGATGCGCACAAAAAAGAGCTTTGTGTTCAAATCCATTGCGTTTTTAAACAAACACAGCATGTAAAGAAAAAGAGATGGTAGATCACCTGTGATCTAAGCATGTGCGCGTGTGTGTATGTCTGTGAGCAAGCGGGAAAGTATAGATGCTGGAGTGTGTGTCTGTGTTATTTGTGCATGTCCTGGAACAGTGAGGAATAGAAATGTCTGGAATATGTCTTATCTTAATGATTTTTAATGATAAAATCACCTCTCTCTCTCTCTCTCTCTCTCTCTCTCTCTCTCTCTCTCTCTCTCTCATGCATGCGGGCACGCATACATGTATATATAATTATGTGTGGCCGAGCGCATGTTCTATTTTCACTACCAAAAAGGAGAAAGAATTAAATTCTCATTTATGTGATACTTGCATGTTTTATTGTTTGAAAATAATTTTAATTTCAGTGTCAAGTTTGTAACTATAAATATGTATGTCTAAACTTTTAGGGTAGCGATCACGAATGTAATTTCTCTTTTAACAAGAGATAATAAAGTTTTCTGAAGTCTGAAGTTATAAGTATGAATCACTCTAAAGACATTTGACTTCAACCATCAAATCATCATTCTAAAGCCATTGGACTTCAACCATCAAATCATCACTCTTCAATTATAGCTGCTTTACACCCACTAAAGGTAATGAAATATTTATTCACCTTTAACATTTTCGTCATTTTGTTCATGAAAAAATAACGGCCATTTTCAAACAAAAGCTGAGCTATACAATGTATTCGTTCGTTGATGCATGCTTTTCCAAAACAGACCATTTCCCAACTTGTATTCTATCATTACGAAACGCTAATTCAGCAAAGAGTTCGCCAAAATTCTTGCAGGTAATTTAAAAACTATTTATATGCAATGAATATCTGTATGAAAAAAATATGTTTGATTGCACAAAGAAGAAAGTATTTGTGGTTCATAATTTTCAATAATGTTTTGAAGTGAACGTTTCGAATGTTGCGATAGTTTTGCATTTGCGGTAGTTGGTCTGACCTTTTTTTAAAGGCCAAGAGGACGCAAGCGTACGCTAATTTGGATAGTCCAAGACTACCACTTCAGATACTTAGATGTGCAGTCATTCTATTTACCTTGTCTAGTGTGTTATTCCACACAAATGTATAGTAGTCACTTTGTAAGGATTGAAAATACTGTCTGATGGATTGGATCGTGAGAGCTGTAAGTAAACGAAAATTTTATGAAGCAATTATAAATCACCTCTCTCTCTCTCTCTCTCTCTCTCTCTCTCTCTCTCTCTCTCTCTCTCTCTCTCTCTCATACGTGCACACATTTATGTATATATAATTATGAGTGACTGAGTGCATACTTTATTTGCACTACCAAAAAGGAGAAAGACTGAAATTCCCATTTTGGTGTTACACGCATGTTTTTATTGTTTGAAAGTAATTTGAATTTTCAGTGTCACGTTTATAACTATAAATATGTATGTCTTAACTTTTAGGGCAGCGGTCACAATGTAATTTCTCTTGTAACGAGAGATAATAAAGTTTTCTGAATCTGAATCTGAATTGATTTAAAATTTACAGTGTGCGTGCGCGCGTGCGCGCGCGCGTGTTGTGTGTGTGTGTGTGTGTGTGTGTGTGTGTGTGTGTGTGTGTGTGTGTGTGTGTTCGTTCTTTAGTTTTACGTCTGTTCACCCTTAATTGATATTAGACGGGACGGGAAAGGGAGGTGTGTGTGTGTGTGGGGGGGGGGGGGGGGGGGGGGGGGGGGGGGGGAGAAATAAAGGTATGAAAGTAGAGAATGTTTATGCATGCGTTGATATTGTTTTGAGAGTGTGTGGTAGTAAAAATAATGTTTTTCCTACATGCCTACAAACTTGATCAAGCTTTTAATGGGATATGAATTGTTGAAAATGACAGAATTAGTAGAAAGGAAGTGAGGCTTACTATCTATATCAAAAGTGACTTAACAATTAACAGAAGATTAATATAACAACAATTGAATCCAACAATAAATTAACTATTCAAAGAAAAAGACCAATAGGACTAAGGTGAAAAACTTCTGAAAAAACATTTATGAAGATGGAAGTCATTTAAAACTTCCTGAACATTTAATGGTATTTGACGAGTCAGTAGATCCCCTGTAGTTTTCGTCATTAATCTTTGATACCAGGACAGTGTAAAATCAGGTGGTTAATGGAAATTTTGATTTCCACATACACATTTAATATCTTCAGAAAATTTTGTTTTAAAGGCATTTGAACGAATTTTGAACATCAGAGAACTAATATGTCTTGAACTTGTATCAGATATATGATTTTAAAATAATTTGGAATTTATTGTTGTGCTGACGCTTTTTATACAATTGTGTGAATATTGGCTATCTGATGTCTTCAGTATGTTATGAAACTACTTTCGCTATGTGATTATAATACTCGTGCAGATCTAAATTTATGTTAATTAGAATTGCCCCTTCAGTATTTCGTCCTGCATTTTAGCTGCTCTATCAACCAGTTCATTGGCATATATTCCACAATGGGAAGGAACCCAATAAAAAGTTACACTAATGTCTTTATATGCCAACTGAATGATTACATGTCTGATTTCTGGTATCATTTCAAGACGTTTTGGGGCATTTTGTTCTTTGATAGCTTGTAATGCCGATTTAAAAACCTACACAGAGTAATATTTTACAACTATTAATAGGTAACTTCTCAATATGGTGTAAAGCCATTAAATAGCTAACAACTCTGCAGTAAAAACTGAATAGTGATTACCTATATGATATCGTTTGACTGTTTTCATAGTAGGGATTACAAATGCTGAACCTACATTGCCATTATCAAGTACAGATCCATCTGTGAATATTTTAATGTAATAATATAGTAAGTTTTCCATGTGAACATTACCTAATTTTTCAAAACGTTTGGAAATTGACTTTTGCTCAATCTGTATGATCAATATCAAAAGTAGGTTTAATTTTGTTCACAAGATGGTACAGGTAAAAAAAAGATGGTTTAATTGCTATTCTTTTACTTTTTAATTCTGTAGAATTAATCATGTTGGAGACAAACGAATTAATTGGTTTCAAACAATGCATTGTCTTAGCCCTTTCAACAAAGTCATGCTTAGAATTTAACTTTGTTTCTTTTTACAGAATGATTTATGTGCAAAGGATTTTAATACAAACCTAACTGTAGAGATTTTTCGATGTTCATCGAGAGGAACTCCTGCTTCTTTATATGATCCAAGATTGTAAGCATGAGTCGGCACTCCTAGTGCCAGTTTAAAGGCTTTACAATCTATACTTTATAATTTGTTTAATAAATGTTTTGGTGCACTAAAAAAAGATTCCTGGCCGTAGGTTAAACACGAACGAACTAAAGAATTAGCAAGACATAAAAGTGCTTTTGTGTCTTGACCCCATCGCTGTTTACAAATAATTTTGAGACAGTTTAAAGCTTATCTGGCTGTATTCAATATATAGTCTATATGTTGATTCCAGTAAGTTTGCATGATAAATATACAGCTAGAAACCTTACGCTTTGCGAATGATTAATTACACTGCAACCAATAGTAAAACCAGGCAGTTTTTCTGGGTTATGCCCCGAATTAAAAATACCATATGTGTTTTTTTTTCTAATGATAAAAAGTGTCCTTTTTCTTTCATGAATTCATCAATTTTATTTAGTTCGCGTTGGTACGCTTTTTTGGTATAGTTAAGTGCTCTAATTGGACTTTTACGCTTCATTGTCACCTTCATTCACATGCATATATCATCTGCATACTGGGCTAAAACTGTATCTTTTGATAGATTATTTGGAAGATCTGCTGTAAGTATACTGAATAAAATAGGTGAAATAACTGAGCCTTGTGGAAGACCTATCTGAAGTTCTCTGGACTTAGAACATGTGCTTCCAACTCTTACCTGTATGAAACGTTGTGATAAAAAAAATTGTTGATGATACTTATACAAATTACTATTTATATTGTAGTTTTGAAGTTTTTGGAGTAATCGGTAATGCCATACTTGATCGTAAGCTTTTTTCACATCAAAAAAGGTTGCTAGAATATTTTTTCCGTCTGCCAAACTGCTGTTTAATTTGTGTCGTAAGTTTTACTAGATGTTCAGTAGTGGAACGACTTTTTGAAAAGCGGCTTGATTTTTTTTTAATAATGTTTTGTTTATCACAGAAATGAACTAGTCTACTTGAGACTATTTTTTCCATTAACTTGCATACATGAGATTTTAAGGATGGGTCGATAGCTATTTTTATCAGTCCGAGGTTTCCTTGCTTGTGTATAGGGAAAACAATTGAGTGTTTTCAGACAAGAGGCATTTCACCGTTAGACCAGCATTTTTGTCTCAAAGAATGTAAAAATTGAACTACATTTTGTGGTAAATGCTCTAACAATTCATAAGATATCCCATCTAGTCCAACAGACGAATTATTTTTCCCCATATGTGAAATACATTCAATTACTTCATTCAGTGTTATATTTGAATTTACATAGCTTTTTAATTGATGTTTATTAAAACTGTGATCTGATGTGGTATTACTTTCCTCCTCATTTGTTCTGTATTCTTTACTTTCAGTTGATAGTCCAGTAATTCTGCTGCAATTTGCATGCAAATCAGCAAATGCTTCTGCTTTTTCTTGATTAGAGGTTATATCTGAACTCTCCAGTTTAATTGGACATTGATATCAGTTTATTCCATTTTTCATGCTTTTCATTTTCCCCATACCTGTTGCATATCTTTATATGTATATACTTCATAAGTACAAAATGATGACCAATACTGTCTTTTTGCTTGTGCGCTAACTCTATTTGTTTTTTTTTTTTTTTTGTTTGTTTGTTTGTTTTTTTTTTCTTTCTTTCTTTTTTTTTTTTTTTTTCCTTTTTGGATTCTTGGTGATTAGGAATCGAATTATCCTTTAAGTAATTTTCAAAATTTTATCCATTTTTTTCAGCTTCGGCCTTTTCACAATCATCGTTCCACCAAATATTGCCAGAATGTTTATGTGATTTCTTTGTTTTAGACAGAAATTTATTGATTAGCATCACTTAGGACTGCATTAGTAAATATCGAATACAGTTCATTGATATCTTTATCATTTATGTCTTCAACATGAAATGTTGATAACAGTTCTGAAAACTTGTCCCAGTTAGCATGTTTGTAATTATACTTCGGGATTTTATCCTTTGTTAGATCCTTGTTTTTTTGTGCTATAGAGTTCAAGCTAGTAATAACAGAAATATGGTCACTATTAAGGCTATCATTTAAAAAAATCCATTTACAAATTGGCGCCAGATCTGGAGAAACAAGAGTTAGATCAATAGCTGTTGCTCTATGATATGGATTATCAGGGATTCGCGTTATTCTACTACCGCCATTCAGAAGATACAATGATGAATCAACAATATTCTCAATGAAACGGTCGCTAGTAATGTTTTCACAGTTCTTCTCCCAAAATAAGAAATGCGCATTAAAATCTCCTGTTATTAGTACCATCCCCCCCCCCCCCCCCCCCCCCCCCCCTCCCATCTGCTTGAAGCGTGCGAATTCATTCTGTATTACTATCATCTGGACCCTTGTGTAATTATACAGATATGACGGTTAATAAAGTGTTATCAAACTTTACCCTCACTGCACAAGAATGTATACTAAGCAATTCTGATGGAACTGGATTTGGGCACAGTGTGTAATTTACCCCTTCATGCCGATAAATGGCAGTATTAATTTTCTCGTTAGTGTCTATCTTTCGGATGATAGGAGGAAAATAGTAATTGTCTAGTTGGGGCAGCTTTTCTTTCTTAACATTCAATGACTGAAGACTTAAAAAACATGATATTGATGATGGGCTAGGTGTGTTGTACTAGATGTTCATAGTTTGTGTTAATTGATCTGCAGTTCCACTGAAAAAACGTTGAAATTATTCCCTAGTGACATACGTTTAAAGACTAAAGACAAAATGGACAGAGGTAACCCAGCAGCAGTGTCACATTAAAAGACATGGCGGCAGTAGGTGTGAGTTGACTAATAAAAGTTCCAGTCCTCCAGAGTATAGAACGGTTGTGCCAGCTGGGAGGATGTGGGCCAGGATGGTCGTGGTACCAACGGCGACGTGGACGGGCAGGTCTCTTGGGGATCTCCCACAGCAAGGCCCTCGTGTGTCGTCCAATGTTCCCCGCCAGCAGACTGGAGCCTCTCAATGTTAAGTGCACCTCGTCTCGAAGATTTTCCATTTTGACGTTGTTATTTGAATAAATGAAATGTTTTTTTTTTACCTCAAACAACTCAGAAATGACTTTTGCATTAAACAGAACACGTTTATTTCGAGTTTCTTGTCTCTAACTGGAGCCAGATTGCTGACCGCGAACTTAATTTTAGTGTGCTTTTTACCTGCGGTCTTTAGCGTCTGCACAAACTATGTGCTGTGTCTTCTGCTGCAGAAGTCTTTAGATCGTTAATGCAGCAGTGTATTACCACTGCATCAGGTTTCTCCTTGGCATCGTCAAGTTCTTGCAGACGTTGCTCTATTCCCTTTACCTTATAGATTCTTTGACGTGTCGCATTCAAATCGTACGAATTTCCAAGTCTCCTATCGTCCACGCTGTTGGCAACCGAGTCATGGTTCACCAGAACCTTCGGTAGGATTAGTTTCTCTTCTTTTGCTTTCGTTTTCTTCTTGTTTTGACAGTCATCGTCACGATGTGATTTGACGTCATGTTTTATATTTGCATCATTTCGAATAGAAGGCCTGGCATCATGTTCTGTTTTGATGTACTTTGCACCTATAACCGCTTTTGCTTTTGCATTTACGGCTTTTACTTGAGCAGAAGGTAGTCTGTTATTGATCGATGTGTTCGCAGGTGGGTTTTTGACCACTTCAGCATACGATGTTGGGTCTGTAGGACATATTTCTGTTTGTGTTGCTGTTGTTGTCATGGAAACGTGGGGTTTGACTATTTTCTCTAGGATCGTCGTTTGAGTTAAAATGCCATTTTCCAATGATTTGATGCGATCTTCTAGAGTTAATTTCATGCCAAGAGCGTAATTTTCTTCACCGACCTCATTTATGACTCCGTTGAATGACGATGGGTGGATGTTGCTTGGGCAGCTGTAGGCATAGCTACGCCAGTAACGGAGTGTCGTCTCGCTGTTCGACTGTTTCGGCACAGTTCTGCTGG
>JADBJO010000645.1:352500-370000 GCA_016801955.1 Conus betulinus | reverse complement strand
CTACTTATAGTCACAAAGCCATGAAGAACAGTAGGGCACTACTTGCCATCACAAAGCCATGACGAACAGTAGGGCCCTACTTGTCGTCACAAAGCCATGAACAGTAGGGCCCTACTTGTCGTCACAAGGCCATGAAGAACAGTAGGGCGCTACTTGTCGTCACACAAGGCCATGAAGAACAGTAGGGCGCTACTTGTCGTTACAAAGCCATGAAGAAGAACAGTAGGGCCCTACTTGTCGTCACAAGGCCATGAAGAACAGTAGGGCCCTACTTGTCGTCACAAGGCCATGAAGAACAGTAGGGCCCTACTTGTCGTCACAAGGCCATGAAGAACAGTAGGGCCCTACTTGTCGTCACAAGGCCATGAAGAACAGTAGGGCCCTACTTGTCGTCACAAGGCCATGAAGAACAGTAGGGCCCTACTTGTCGTCACAAAGCCATGAAAGAAGAACAGTAGGGCCCTACATGTCGTCACAAAGCCATGAAGAAGAACAGTAGGGCCCTACGTGTCGTCACAAAGCCATGAAGAAGAACAGTAGGGCCCTACGTGTGGTCAAGTTCTTCGTAAGAAGACCAAGCAACAGGCAGCTTTTGATTATTGACTGTTGACTTTTACATTGAATTCTTCAATTGATTATTGCCTGTTGACTTTTACATTGAATTCTTCAATTGATTATTGACTGTTGACTTTTACTTTGAATTTTTCAATAGATTATTGACTGTTGACTTTTACATTGAATTCTTCAATTGATTATTGACTGTTGACTCTTACATTGAAGTCTTCAATTACATATCTGTATTTGAAATCAATAAGAAAAGACATTAAGTGTGGAAAAGTTTACAGATTTTACGCTTGTAAATATACTATTTGGCGAACGAAATAATGAAGTCCAGCACAGAATCTGTTTTGATTCCAGCATCTCTTCCAGGTAGGATCAAATTGCCTTTGAAAATCACATTGAAAAACAATTCACAGTTCTTGTTGACTATAATTTGGAGGTCTGTTCAAAAAGTTCTGTATGCTGACAAAGAAGGTCGATGCTGTCCCTCTGAGATTTGGCATTTATCTAACATTGGAATATATCTTGCTCTCCGCCCAGACTGCTTGTGTTTTCTCAGTATACAAGGATAGATCAAACACTTCACCAAATCTACAACGCTCTTCAAGTCAGTGTAAAATCCTCCTTGTTTATCCAGAGTAAATTGTATCGATTTTTTTAACGAACACCTTTCATTTACTTGAAGAATGGTGTCTTCTGCATGCCCTTAAAATGACGTGATCACGCTGTCCATTACCCACAGTGTGATGTCAGTTCGTTATTCTGTCCATGACATGCTTGTCTGAAAGTAGGAGTGGTTTTGCTGTCTTGTCTGGGTAGATTCTCTCAAGTAGAGCTAAACTTTCCGTTTTGATTAATAATCACGCCCATAGTGGCCTGCTGTTTGAGTTATGCAAACTCCACTTTGAAACTATACTGGGAGCATCAAAATGTACTTGGTAAACATGATTACCTCTCTTTTACCTCTAGGAATCTATAGTCTATAAAATAAGCAGTACACTTGTAGATTGTCAGGGTTAAATAGTGATCGTAACTTTTTGCTTGATAACAACAAGAAGTCATCGGCATATAGATACATTATAGGTAGTAATTCCATATTTCCAATGTGGTGAAGAGTAATAGTTGATAACGATATTAGACTGCATGGGACTGACTGTACTGCTTTGATGTCCCCACTTTCTCTTCATCCCTCCCTAGACATTTACAGAATCTTCGACTCAGCATTTGCAATAAGAAATTTCCCCGTTGCATTTTCAATGTAACTCCTCTGTCGTTTTCTGGGTTTACAGTGCATCTATTTTTTTACAGTACCCCTACCCACTGCACACACACACACACACACACACACACACACACACACACACACACACACACACACACACAGAGAGAGAGAGAGAGAGAGAGAGAGAGAGAGAGAGAGAGAGAGAGAGAGAGAGAGAGACATTAACCTCTTCTATCGCTCATTTACGTATTCTCCGGGTTCACAGGAGAAAGTGGCGTACAAGTACAAAAAAATCAAAACGTGAAATGATCTCGGAATGAAATAGTCCTAGATTTAATCTTCATTGTCCTACATCTGTTTGTTGCCGATACAGCCCACAGCATCTGGCTGAATGTTTCTTGGTGATACAACCCACAGCATCTGGCTGAACCATGACTGTCGTCGTGTACATGTCGTCACGCCTCTTGTACAGTTGGATTATCACACAGCTCTGCCAAAGCAGCTGGCACTGCACGCTTGTTTCGCACTCTCAGACTCCCAAATCAGATTGTTAATAGACTGTCAGTGAAAGATTCAGTGCAACAAAATCATTTGATAGACTCCACAGTTTGTTAGTTTCCATAGATAAAAGATTATCAATTGACATTTTGTATGCATGTTGTCAATATTCTTGTAAAAGATTGTAAAAAAAAGTGTGCCTAGATATTTGTATCTGTCCACCCTCTCAATAATACGGCCATCTGTAGTGATATTTGGTACGGTTTGGGGGTCCTTTCGGAAATCATCTTGTGTGTTTTTTTTCACAAGTTTCTTTAAACACTCGGATCATCATAATTTCTTTTGCAGCTTAAAAGAGAACTATTTCATTTATTACGGAAAACAAAGTCTGAGTTAGAAAGAACTTCAATGGCAGAATCGTCAAAAGATTTGATGATGGGAATTTTGTGCGTGTCTCGACATCCATTAGAATACAAAATAAGAACAGGAGACAGCAATGAACCTGGAGTAGAGTTACAGCATTGAGAGGAGCAGGCAGATTGGAAACGAACAGGTTGTGTTCCGATATGCAGATCATTGACAGTCAATAAGGTGAACTTCGGATCAGATCAAAATCAATCAGATTCTTTGCTGAGAGATCGGATTTTATTGTGTTAAACAGAGGGGAAATCAATACAAACACTACGAAGGAGTGAGGCGTAGTTGTTTTAGCGGTGCAGACCATTGAAAAAGAATGTCAAAACAGTGTCCACTGACTCTCTTTCTCTGTCTGTCTGCCTGTCTGCCTGTCTGTCTGTCTGTCTCTCTGTCTCTGTCTCTGTCTCTCTCTCTCTCTCTGTCTCTCTGTCTGTCTGTCTGTATTTCTCTCTATCTTTCTCTGTGCTTGTCAAGAGAGAGAGAGAGAGAGAGAGAGAGAGAGAGAGAGAGAGTGTGTGTGTGTGTGTGCTAGTTTTCTGCCTGAGAGTCTAAAATTAGAACATAAATCCCAGCCGAGAGACAAGTGAGAACAGTTCTTACAGACCAGACGTCGCCCCATTAATCCTTTCCCTGTGAGGGGCGAAGTGGATGGGAGACGGCTTGGGGAGGGGGGTGGGGGTGGGGATTCAGGGGACGAATAGGGAAATGGGATTTCTGTCTCCTCTTTGCAGAATTTTATGATGAGGATGATTGCATGTTAACAGCCATTGTGGCGTGGGTAGACTGGAGAAGGCATAGCCGGCAGTTATGGTAGACAGGGGTAAAACTTCCCAAACCGATGACATTGTGACAGCAGTCTTATTGTTATCATTGTCTGGGGGGTGAAATAGGAAAGGAAAGCATAACCTGAACTGACACATGGTGACGAACATCTTCAGGTTGCAGCTTCTTTGAGACATTGTGACGACGATTTCAAGGGCGAAGTTATATGGACTGAAGACATCACGACAACAGCCGTGACAGTCACACTACGTAACTACAGACATTGTCACAACTGAAGACATGACAACAGCCATGACAATGACACTACCTAACTACAGACATTGTCACAACTGAAGACATGACAACAGCCATGACAGTGACACTACCTAACTACAGACATTGTCACAACTGAAGACATGACAACAGCCATGACAATGACACTACCTAACTACAGACATTGTCACAACTGAAGACATGACAACAGCCATGACAATGACACTACCTAACTACAGACATTGTCACAACTGAAGACATGACAACAGCTATGACAGTGACACTACCTAACTACAGACATTGTCACAACTGAAGACATGACAACAGCTATGACAGTGACACTACCTAACTACAGACATTGTCACAACTGAAGACATGACAACAGCTATGACAGTGACACTACCTAACTACAGACATTGTCACAACTGAAGGCATCACGACAACAGCCATGACAGTGAAACTAACTTACTAATTACCTGAAGTATAGACAATGTATTGACCACCTTAAGGTTGAAATTACCTGAATGTAGACAATGTGTTGACCACCTTGAGGTTGTAATTACCTGCACTGTAGACAATGTGTTGACCCCCTTAAAGTTGGAATCACATGAACTGTAACAGTGTGTTAACCACCTTCAGGGTGGAATTACTTGACTGTAGACAATGTGTTGACCACCTTGAGGTGGGAATTACCTGCACTGTAGACAATGTGTTGACCACCTTAAGGCTAGAATGATCTGAACTAAAGCCAGCGTGTCGACCACCTGAAGGCTTAGATCGCCTGAACTAAAGACAACGTGTTGATCATCTGAAGGCTAAGATTGCCTGAACTAAAGACAACGTGTTGACCATCCGAAGGGCTGAATTGCCTGAAGTGAACACTTTGTGACGACCAGTATCTGACAACGTGCGTCGATGCATGCATGAATTCGCATATACATGCATGCATGGGCGCGTGCGCGAGCTCGTGTGCGTGTGTGTGTTTGCATGTGTATGTGTGTGTGTGTGTGTGTGTGTGTGTGCGTGCGTGCGTGCGTGCGTGCGTGCGTGCGTGTGTGCGTGCGTGCGTGCACGTGCGGGTGCACAGGGCGAATGTGTGTGTGTGTGTGTGTGTGTGTGTGTGTGTGTGTGTGTGTGTGTGTGTGTGTGTGGACGAGCGTATGAAATATTGTTTTCTCTGATTCTGAAAAGTAGAAAACTCTAGTCTCCCCAGAAGACAGTTGTGGACTATTTATAGACCAGACGACGGCTGATTAATTTGCTGCTGAGCGACAATTGGCCATCATATAATTATCTTCCCGGCTTTAATCAATTCCGCATATCATCCCATTTTGGTGCGGCTGGATTAGGCATTACGCCAATCCTGGTTTTGATATGTCTTGGCTTTCACTACGTAGAGGCTTGGTAAACCGATCTCAAGCAAAAGTCCTCCAGACATACAGATGAGCATTACAGAGGACAGAGTCAAAGTCCTCCAGACATACAGATGAGCATTACAGAGGACAGAGTCAAAGTCCTCCAGACATACAGATGAGCATTACAGAGGACAGAGTCAAAGTCCTCCAGACATACAGATGAGCATTACAGAGGACAGAGTCAAAGTCCTCCAGACATACAGATGAGCATTACAGAGGACAGAGTCAAAGTCCTCCAGACATACAGATGAGCATTACAGAGGACAGAGTCAAAGTCCTCCAGACATACAGATGAGCATTACAGAGTACAGAGTCAAAGTCCTCCAGACATACAGATGAGAGCATTACAGAGGACAGAGTCAAAGTCCTCCAGACATACAGATGAGCATTACAGAGGACAGAGTCAAAGTCCTCCAGACATACAGATGAGCATTACAGAGGACAGAGTCAAAGTCCTCCAGACATACAGATGAGCATTACAGGACAGAGTCAAAGTCCTCCAGACATACAGATGAACATCGTAGAGAACAGAGTCAAAGTCCTCCAGACATACAGATGAGCATTACAGAGGACAGAGTCAAAGTCCTCCAGACATACAGATGAGCTTTACAGAGGACAGAGTCAAAGTCCTCCAGACATACAGATGAGCATTACAGAGGACAGAGTCAAAGTCCTCCAGACATACAGATGAGCATTACAGAGGACAGAGTCAAAGTCCTCCAGACATACAGATGAACATCGTAGAGAACATCGTAGAGAAATTGTTCATTTTTCTTAGTTATCATTATTATTCCTTTTACCTCGTGTGGAAAGGGATGGCTCTTTTGCTGCCAGGAGCTGTTCATTTTCCTTAGTTATCATTATTATTCCTTTTACCTCATGTGGTGAGGAATGGCTCTCTTACTGCCAGGAGCTGTTTATTTTCCTTATCTTTCAACGTTGTCATTATTATTCTGGTTTACCTCATTTGGTGAGGGATGGCTCTCTTGTTGCCACGAGCTGTTTACGTGCGCTGTGTACACTGCCCAGAAGTGGTCCGTCACTGTGTTACCCGACAGACCATTAGAGTTAGAGCTAGAGGAGTACCGTTCACTGCTGCCCCGACACACGTCACGCCGGGCATCAGGGTCACCCACCAGCCATTTTCAGTTCTCAGGACATATCAGCTGGGCAAGAACCACCACTACGGACGTGGAAAGAACACTTACGGGTTTTCCTTTACGCCTTTTACCCTCAATAGCTCCCGTCCCTGTGCCGGCCAAATTGTTTTCATGCTAGATAACTCCCGCTTCAGAGGCTGCGGGCAACATTGATGACGATAGCTTCCAGTGCCAGGTTGAAAACAAGCAACAAGCCTGTACACACAGAGAATTGTTTTAAAGAGAGAGAGAGAGAGAGAGAGAGAGAGAGAGAGAGAGAGAGAGAGAGAGAGAGAGAGAGAGAGAGAGAGAGAGAGAGAGAGAGAGAGAGAGAGAGAGAGAGAGAGAGAGAGAGAGAGAGAGAGAGAGAGAGAATGTAATATACGCAAACATTTAGCCCATGCTCAGCTCCAATCCTTCCAGTATCTCCTACCCTCTTCCCCCCCATCTCCCTTTAACCCCCCCTCCTCCGTCTTCCAGTGACACGCATTTCTCCAAACTATTCAAGAATAGAAATAAAGCGCTACTTACTTTTTCGCCTGGTCTCAACACTATTTGAACATTCTGAAAGACTGAAATAGTGTATATTGAGATTCTAGAAAGCGTTGACTAAAAGGATGAATTCACAAACTGAAAAAAATGAAAAAAAAAGGATCAGCAACGTGAAAGGAAATGATGCAGTAACAATCCGCGCGCGAGCTCAGGCGCACACACACACACACACACACGCGCGCGCGCGCGCGCGCGCGCACACACACACATACACACACACACACACACACACACACACACACACACACACACACACACACACACACACACACACACACACACACACACACACACACGCACACACACTCGTCTATATCACCTACATTTGTGAAAAGACGTAAAATGAAAGAATATAATTATATTACAACACACACACACACACACACACACACACACACACACACACACACACACACACACACACACACACACACACACATACACACACACACACGCACTCACGCACGCACGCACGCACGCACGCACACACGCACGCACGCACGCACGCACGCACACACGCACGCACACACGTGCGCGCGCGCACGCGGAAAAAAAAAAGCAATCAATGACTGAAAGCAGTTTAGGAGTAACCGCTGAAAACAAAATCAAGACATGAAATTAAGAAAGAAAGGGGAAACACACACACACACACACACACACACACACACACACACACACACACACACACACACACACACACACACACACACACACACACACACACACACACACACACACGCACGCACGCACAAAACATCCAGTCTGTAGTGACGCGAGGATAGAGAAGTCTCCCTCAGGCAGGAAAAGATCAATTAATGAACTCCATTCTGCCCTGTGGATCAATTCACAGTGTGGATCAATTCACAGTGTGGATCAATTCACAGTGTGGATCAATTCACAATATGGATCAATTCATAGTGTGGACCAATCCACAGTGTGGATCAATTCATAATTCATAGTGTGGATCAATTCACAGTGTGGGTCAGTTCATAGTGTGGACCAATTCACAGTGTGGATCAATTCATAATTCACAGTGTTGATCAATTCACAGTGTGGATTAATTCATAGTGTGGATCAATTCACAGTGCGGATCAATTCACAGTATGGATCAATTCACAGTGTGGATCAATTCACAGTGTGAATTAATTCACACAGTATGATCAATTCACAGTGTGGGTCAATTCACAGTGAGGATCAATTCACAGTGTGGATCAATTCATAGCGTGGATCAAGTCACAGTGTGGATCAATTCACAGTGTGGATCAATTCACAGTGTGGATCAATTCATAATTCATAGTGTGGATCAATTTACAGTGTGGATAAATTCACAGAGTGGATTAATTTATAGTGTGGATCAATTCATAGTGTGGATCAATTCACAGTGTGGATCAATTCATAGTGTGGATCCATTCATAGTGTGGATCAATCACAGTGGAGATCAATTCATAGTGTGGATCAATCATTCATAGTGGGGGACACTTCAACCTGCATTCACCCCGCCCTGCAGGGGGGCACACTGCTGTCACACACACACTGTCACATCTACTTTACCCCACACTGTCACACACACACACACCTTTACCCCACACTGTCACATCTACCTTTACCCCACACTGTCACACATACCTTTACCCCACACTGTCACATCTACCTTTGCCCCACACTGTCACACATACCTTTACCATACTGTCACATCTACCTTTACCCCACACTGTCACATCTACCTTTACCCCACATTGTAACATCCACCTTTACCACACTGTCACACATACTTTTACCCCACACTGCCACATCTACCTTTACCCCACACTGTCACACATACCTTTACCCCACACTGTCACATCTACCTTTACCCCACACTGCCACATCTACCTTTACCCCACACTGTCACATCTACCTTTACCCCACACTGTCACATCTACCTTTGCCCCACACTGTCACACATACCTTTACCCCACACTGTCACATCTACCTTTACCCCACACTGTCACATCTACCTTTACCCCACATTGTAACATCCACCTTTACCACACTGTCACACATACTTTTACCCCACACTGCCACATCTACCTTTACCACACACTGTCACATCTACCTTTACCCCACACTGTCACACATACCTTTACCATACTGTCACATCTACCTTTACCCCACACTGTCACATCTACCTTTATCCCACACTGTCACATCTCCCTTTACCCCACACTGTCACATCTACCTTTACCCCACACTGTCACATCCACCTTTACCCTACATTGTAACATCCACCTTTACCACACTGTCACACATACTTTTTACCCCACACTGTCACATCTACCTTACCCCCCACACTGTCACACATACCTTTACCCCACACTGTCACATCTACCTTTACCCCACACTGTCACACATACCTTACCCCACACTGTCACATCTCCCTTTACCCCCCCACACTGTCACATCTACCTTTACCCCACACTGTCACATCTACCTTTACCCCACACTGTCACAGATACCTTTACCCCACACTGTCACATCTACCTTTACCCCACACTGTCACATCTACCTTTACCCCACACTGTCACATCTACCTTTACACCACACTGTCACACATACCTTTACCCCCACACTGTCACACCCCACACTGTTACATCTTCCCTTTACCCCACACTGTCACATCTACCTTTACCCCACACTGTCACACGTCTTTACCTTGTCACATCTACCTTTACCCCACACTGTCACATCTACCTTTACCCCCCACTGTTACACATCTACCTTTACCCCCCACACTGTTACATCTCCCTTTACCCCCACACTGTCACACATACCTTTACTCCACACTGTCACATCTACCTTTACCCCACACTGTTACATCTCCCTTTACCCACACTGTCACACATACCTTTACTCCACACTGTCACATCTCCCTTTACCCCACACTGTCACATCTCCCTTTACCCCACACTGTCACACATACCTTTACTCCACACTGTCACATCTCCCTTTACCCCACACTGTCACATCTCCCTTTACCCCACACTGTCACACATACCTTTACCCCACACTGTCACTTCTCCCTTACCCCACACTGTCAGACACGTTTTTACCCCCACACTGTCACATCTACCTTTACCCCACACTGTTACATCTCCCTTTACCCCACACTGTCACATCTCCCTTTACCCCACACTGTCACACATACCTTTACCCCACACTGTCACATCTCCCTTTACCCCACACTGTCAGACACGTTTTTACCCCCCCACACTGTCACATCTTCCTTTACCCCACACTGTAACATCTACCTTTACCCACACTGTCACATCTACCTTTACCCCACTGTCACATCTCCCTTTACCCCCACACAGTCACATCTACCTTTACCCCACACTGTCACACATACCTTTACCCCACACTGTTACATCTCCCTTTACCCCCACACAGTCACATCTACCTTTACCCCACGCTGTCACATCTACCTTTACCCCACACTGTCACATCTACCTTCATCCCACACTGTCACATGTACCTTTACCCCCCACTGTTACAGATACCTTTATCCCAAACTCTCACATTTCCCTTTACCCCCCCCCCCCCCCCCCCCCCACACACACACACACACACCTTTACCCTACACTGTCACATCTACCTTTACCCCACACTGTCACATCTCCCTTTACCCCACACTGTCACATCTACCTCTGCACTGTCACATCTCCCTTTACCCCACACTGTCACATCTCCCTCTACACTGTCACATCTACCTTCATCCCACACTGTCACATCTACCTTTACCCCACACTGTCACATCTCCCTCTACACTGTCACATCTCCCTTTACCCCACACTGTCACATCTCCCTTTACCCCACACTGTCACATCTACCTTTACCCCACACTGTCACATCTACCTTTACCCCACACTGTCACATCTACCTTCATCCCACACTGTTACATCTACCTTTACCCCACACTGTCACATCTCCCTTTACCCCACACTGTCACATCTCCCTTTACCCCACACTATCATACATACCTTTACCCCACACTGTCACACATCTACCTTTACTCCACACTGTCACATCTACCTCTACCCCACACTGTCACATCTACCTTTACCATACTCTCACATCTACCTTTACCCCACACTGTCACATCTACCTTTACCCCACACTGTCACATCTACCTTTTACCATACTCTCACATCTACCTTTACCCCACACTGTCATACATAACTTTACCCCACACTGTCACACGCACCTTTAAACCACTTTGTCACATCTACCTTCACCCTACACTGCCACATCTACCTTTACCCCACACTGTCACATCTACCTTTACCCCACACTGTCACATCTACCTTTACCCCGTGCGGATGTCCCCATCAATTTCTGTCTCCAGGCTGTTCCATCAAGCCCCCCCCTTCCCCCCCCCCCCCCCCCCCCCCCTTCTTCTCTCATGATCATTTCAGCCCGTCAACACGAACCTTCCACCCATCCCCCCACTCCTGTACTCTATATTAAAAACAAAAAGTACAGAAGGACAGGAATGAGGAAACGAATTAGTCAGATATTATCATGTCTAAGTCATGAGAAGAAAGACAAAAGGAAATAAGAAAGAGGGAAAGAGAGAGAAAGAGAGAAGGGCTGGGTTGGGGTGGTAACGTGATGGGGAGGGAAGAGTGTGGAGGTAGGAAGAGAAGAGTGTGGAGGTGGGAAGGGGAGAGTGTGGAGGTGGGAAGGGAAGAGTGTGGAGGTAGGAAGAGAAGTGTGTGGAGGTGGGAAGGGAAGAGTGTGGAGGTGGGAAGGGAAGAGTGTGGAGGTGGGGTCAAGGAGAGGAAGATAGAGAAGTATGAAATGAAGAAGTTGAAATGAGAAGGCAAAAAAAACAAGACAGAAGACCAGGGCAGAGAGGGAGACATAGGGGGGAGAGACAAGGAGAAGACGAACGGAGAAGACGACAGAAAAGATGAACCGCATAGAACCTACAGCAGACCAAGACGGATGAAATATGGGACACGAACATGAACAGAAAGGAAAGAGGGTGGGAGGGGGGAGACGACAATAAAAAGGAGAGTGATAAGAAGGAGGAGAGAAAGAAAGAGAGGACGAGGAAAAACGTGGTGGTGGTGGTAGTGGGGGGGGGGGGGGGGCAAACAAGAAAAGGAAGGCCGGAGGAAGCAGAGAGAGGGGGAGGGAAGGGTCAGGCGAGGGGAGGGGAGGTGTGGTGGCGGGGTGTGTCGTCAATGGGAGTGCCATGCCTTGAGGCCGGCGTGGTGTGTGAGCCAGCGGGTCTCCTTGGCGCACACCTCGCCCAGCTTCCCGCCCTGCACTCCGGCCTCGGCACTATGCGGGCTGCTGGCCTCTTCAGCACTTCTTTGGGCAGTTCCCACGCCGTCAGCATGACACCACGGCTCCGGCAGCCACGCTTGTGAGCACAAACCATTGCCTGCCTTTTGCTTCTTTGTTTTCTTTTTTTTTTTTTTTTTTTTTTTTTTTATAGTTTTTGTTATTCATATAGTCGTTTGGGGGATGTGGGTAGGAGCAAATACATTGTGTTTTTAGCAGCATGAAAAAAAAACTCCAGCAGAAAAAGATGTATATAATTCCAACAGAAGTGTTCTTGTGTGGTACAGCCAATTGAGTTTTGGAAATTAGTATTTTTGTTTTTCGTGCCAGGTTTTTTTGTCCTTTTCTTTTTTTTTTTTTTTTTTTTCTTCTTCTTTTTATTAATAATCCTGACGAGATACCATCATGAGATATCATCACTGAGACTGGGCTGGTGGATAACTTATGACGATGTGCATGATCCGTTCGGTTTTTAAAGTTCGATTTGTTTGGTTGTTTGTGCTGTTGATTCACAGTTCGGGTGGACTGAAGGTCAGCGTGTCCATGGCTCATTGGTTGGCGTTTTTAACCGTCCACCAGAAGTCATTACACAGGGTTTGGTGGAAGAGACTGCATGATGGTTATGCTACATGAACTCCGGACGTGGTTTGTTTACAGTTCGTGGGTGTTCTCCCCGGTTCTGTTGGTGATAAGCTAAGCATTTTTTTTTTTGTTTTGGTAGACAGAGTTTTCTGTGTCAAACAGCGTTCCGGCTTTTTTTTTTTTTCTTAATTCTGAAGTCAGTTTATGACCGCATATGTCCTATGACGACTAACTTAACTTGCGTATCTTGTTCTATGAAATGTAAATGTACGTTGTTCTATAAAGTATAAGTGTATGTTGACCTGTAAAATGTGACTATACGTATTCCGATGACATGTCATTTCACTTGTGTATGTTGTGCAATGACATCTCACTTAACATGTGTATGTTGTCATTTGCCATTTAATCTAACTTGTATATGTTGTCCTGTGACATCCAACTTAACTTGTGTGTTTTGTCCTATGACATCTAACTTGTGTGTTTTGTCCTATGACACCTAACGTAACTTGTGTTTGTTGTCCTATGACATCAAACCGTATGTCGTCCTATGAAATGTAACGGAACTTGTGTATGTTGTCCTATGATATCTAAATGCATGTTGTCTTATGACATCAAAGTGAACTTGTGTATGTTGTCCTATAACATCTAAATGCATGTTGTCTTATTACATCAAAGTGAACATGTGTATGTTGTCCTATGACATCTAAATGTATGTTGTCCTATGACATCAAAGTGAACTTGTGTATGTTGTCCTATGACATCTAAATGTATGTTGTCCTATGACATCAAAGTGAACTTGTGTATGTTGTCCTATGGCATCTAAATGTATGTTGTCCTATGACATCAAAGTGAACTTGTGTATGTTGTCCTATGACATCAAAGTGAACTTGTGTATGTTGTCCTATGACATCTAAATGTATGTGCCCTATGACATCAAAGTGTGAACTTGTGTATGTTGTCCTATGGCATCTAATATAAAACGAGTGTGGATTGTAAAGCGCTTAGAGTTTGGTCTCTAGCCGAGTATAGGCGCTATAGATATGACTACGTATTCATATAATGATGCTACTACTACTACTACTACTACTACTACTACTACTACTACTACTACTACTACTACTATTGATAATAATAAAACAATAACAGAAATAATGATAATGATACTGATAATAAGAATAATAAATGATGATGACGATGATGATGATGATGATGATGATGATGATGATGATGATGATGATGATGATGATGATGATGATAACAACAAATAATAATAATAATAATAATATAATAATAATAAATAATAATAATAATAATATGATAATGATAATGATGATGATAATATACAATAATTGTGTTATTAATCATCATCATCATCATCATCATCATCATCATCATCATCATCATAATAATAATAACTTGTGTATGTTATCCTACGACATATAGCTAAACTTGTGTAAGTTGTCCTATGACATCTAACCGAACTTGTGTATGTTATACGGTCTTATGACATCTAACTTAACCTATGTATGTTGTCATTTGACGTCTAACTTAATAATAATGTATGTTGTCATTTGACATTTAACTTATGTATGTATGTTGTCATTTGACATATAACGTCACTTGTGCATGTTGTCACTTGACATCTAACTTATGTATATTGTCATTTGACATCTTACTTATGTATGCTTTCATTTGACATCTGAATTAACTTGTGCAAGTAGACATTTGACATCTAATTCATGTATATTGTCATTTGACATCTCACATATCTTGTGCATGTTGGTTCATGACATTTACCATAACTTGTATATGTTGTCCTTTGACATCTAACAACCTTTCGGTCCAGTGACATCTGACTGTTGACCTTTCTCTGTTCTGTCTGGCAGTAACGATGACCTCTGACTGTTGATCTCTGACTGTTCACCTCTGACCGTTGACCTCCGTATGATAGGACAGTGACGACGACCTTTGACTGTTGACGTCTGTTCTGTTGACGTCTGTTGACCTCTTCTGTCTGGCAGACCTCTTGAAGATGCCAGTGACCTCACTGTTGACTGTTGACCTCTGACTGTTAACCTCTGTCTGTTCTGTGTCTATGGCTGACTGTGACTGCTCTGACAGTGCAGCAGTAAAGATGCCAGTGACGATGACCTCTGACTGTTGACCTCTATCTATCTTTCTGACCTCTGCACAGTAAAGACGACGACCTCTGACTGTTAACCTCTGTCTGGCGGTGACCTCTGGCAGCAGTGATCTGACAGTGACGATGTTGCCTCTGACTGTCTGACTGTTGACCTCTATCTGCTCTCTTTGACAGTGACCTCTGGCAGCAGTAAAGATGGCACAGACGATGACCTCTGACTGTTGACCTCTATCGGCTATCTTTGGCAGTGCTCAGTGAAAATGACCTCTGACCGTTGACCTCTGTCTGGCGGTGACCTCTGGCAGCAGTAAAGATGGCAGTGACGATGACCTCTGCACCTCTATCTGTTCTGTCTGACAGTGGCGATGACTTCTGACTGTTGACCTCTATCTGCTCTCTTTGGCAGTGACCTCTGGCAGCAGTAAAGATGGCACTGACGATGACCTCTGACTGTTGACCTCTAATCTTTGGCATGACCTCTGGCAGCAGTAAAGATAGTTGAAAATGACCTCTGACCGTTGACCTCTGTCTGGCGGTGACCTCTGGCAGCAGTAAAGATGACAGTGACGATGACCTCTGACCGTTGACCTCTGTCTGTCTGGCAGTGACCTCTGGCAGCAGTACAGATGGCAGTGACGAGGACCTCTGATCGTTGACCTCTGTCTTTCAGGCAGTGACCTCCGGCAGCAGTACAGATGGCACTGACGATGCAAGTGAAGGGCCATGAGGTTCCTGGCTAGGAGCTGGTTGCCTTGGTGACCAGGCTGGAACCGTGCTGTGCGGGCGAGGACACTGAACAGCATTGCCTTCACTGACCTCTAACCTTGGTGATCTGACTGAACCAGTGCGTGGACATTTCAGCAGCATTGCCATCACTGACCTCTCACCTTGGTGACCTGACTGGACCAGTGCGTGGACACTCAGCAGCATTGCCCTCACTGACCTCTGACCTTGGTGACCCGGCTGGACCATTGCCCTCACTGTCTTTTCAGCGACAGTGTGATGCTGACGGGTCACGGCGACCCACCTTTCCTTCATGCCATCCTCCCACACCTTCTGTCTTTGTCCTCAGTCATCCGTGCCGGTGTCATCCTGGATGACCCCTCAGAGAACACAGCACTCCATCTGCACCAGAGCCCGACTGGGGTCGCTGGGGCTGAGGTAGTAGTCGGCATTTGTGTCTGGAGAGCGGCAGGTCTGGCACCGTGGTGCCAGGGTCTGGCTTCCTCGGGAACTGTGTGGACTGGCCCTCTGTGGGTGGGAGCGGTGTGCTACAGTGATTGATTCCTGCTGGGGAAGCAGGCTGGAAGGAGTGAAGGACACAGATCCCTCAGTGACGGCATTGCCAGGTAGAGGACAACTACAAGCGTCATCGTGGCGTGAGTAAACCAGTTTGTATCATCACATGTGGGTTGAAGCGTCTGTCTGTCTGTCTGTCTGTCTGTCTGTCTGTCTGTCTCTGTCTCTGTCTCTGTCTCTGTCTGTCTCTGTCTGTCTCTCTCTCTCTCTCTCTCTCTCTCTCTCTCTCTCTGTATGTATAAATGTGTGTGTGTGTGTGTGTGTGTGCGTGCGTGCGTGCGTGCGTGCGTGCGTGCGTGCGTGCGTGCGTGCGTGTGTGTGTGTGTGTATGCATGCATGAGCGTGCGCGCGTGCGCGCGTGTGTGCGTGCGTGTGTGAGCGTGTGTGAGGGAGAGAGAGAGAGAGAGAGAGAGAGAGAGAGAGAGAGAGAGAGAGAGAGAGAGAGAGAGAGAGAGAGGCTTGCCCCTTTCCCTCCTTGCCGTTCCTTGCAACACAGGAAGAAAACGGACAGCTCTAACGTATATCATCCCAGCTCATAACGCCCAAATACCCCACAGTCAGTGCCTGCTGCTGAGCAAAACGCCGGATCTCCCTGTCCACTAATTCCAGGGATCTGTCTGTCCACTAATTCCTGGGTTCTGTCTGTCCACTAATCCCCTGGGATCTGTCAGTCCACTAATCCCTGGGATCTGTGCGTGTTGCTAATCCCCTGGGATCTGTCTGTTGCTAAAACCCCTGGGATCTGTCTGTCCACTAATCCCTGGGATCTGTCTGTCCACTAATCCCCTGGGATCTGTCAGTCCACTAATCCCTGGGATCTGTCTGTCCAGTAATCCCCTGAGGTCCACTAATCCCCTGGGATCTGTCTGTCCACTAATCCCCTGAGATCTGTCTGTTTACTAATCCCCTGAGATCTGTCTGTCCACTAATCCCTGGGATCTGTCTGTCCACTAATCCCCTGAGATCTGTCTGTCCACTAATCCCCTGAGATCTTCTGTCCACTAATCCTCTGAGATCTGTCTGTCCACTAATCCCCTGAGATCTGTCTGTCCACTAATCCCCTGAGATCTGTCTGTCCACTAATCCCCTGAGATCTGTCTGTCCACTAATCCCTTAGGAGTGACGATACAGGGGTCTGTCTGTCCGCTTATCCTCTGGGATCTGTTTGTCCACTAATCCCCTTCAAGTAGGGACCCAGGGATCTGTTCGTCCACTAATCCCCTTCAAGTAGGGACCCAGGGATCTGTTTGTCCACTAATCCCCTTCAAGTAAGGACCCAGGGATCTGTTTGTCCACTAATCCCCTTCAA
>JADBJO010000645.1:342500-347500 GCA_016801955.1 Conus betulinus | reverse complement strand
CTGGGCACCCCATATTACTTGTTTAAGCAAACGCGTGTCACAAAAAGTATTCCAGCTGACTGAAAAAAAAAAAAAAAAATTCTTGATATAAACGCACGTAAGCACTTTTACCATGCATATATTCAATCATTTATTGATTATGCCTCTACTCTTTATGATTCGTGTAGTGCTAATTCACTGAAACCTCTAGCCAGTGTTAATAAACGAGCCCTCAAGGCTATACTTCTAAAATCATCTTCATTAACCCCCCTCAAGACTATATCAAACTAAACATTCTTCCTTTGTCACTCAAACTTCAATACAACAAAGCAATAATGATGTACAGAATTATGAACGGTTACGCACCTCCTACTCTAACCGCTAAATTTCCTCTCAATCAGTCACGTTACACTAATAATATACTTATCCGTCGACCCAAGAACTGATCTTTTCAAAACTAGTCTTATCTACTCCGGCGGAACACTTTGGAATTCCCTACCAATAAACATTAAAGAAAAGGGAGCATTAATTCTTTTAAGACAGCCTATAAAAAAATTCCTTATTTCAAAACATTGTATCCATTTTAAACAACTCTTGCATAAATCCTTATTCATAAACTAAATCATTTCATGCTTATTTCAAATGTGAATAGAAGGTTACAAACCAATTATCTAAAAGTATATACTTGTATTCGTCTATGCCTTAATTACTTTATGAGTATGTGTGTGCGTGTAAAAGTGGAGGGGGTAAACGGCACTATATTTACCGTACATCGATGCCTCCCTCCATAACTTCCCTGCTTCACTTACGCCCCCCCCCCCCCCCTCCATTTCCCATCCCAATTCCTCCCCCCTTTATTTTCCACTTCCCCCTCTGTCCTCCCCCCCCCCCCTCCCTCCCCTTTCCACCCTCCCCCCCCCCCCCCCCCCCCCCCCCCAATGCATTTATAGTATTGTTAGTTCATGCATTTTATAGTTGTTAGTTCTCATATTTGTCAATGATATTGACTTCTGTTGTATATAGCAAATTAATTATTGGTTATTCTGTACATATTGTGTGTGTGTGTGTGTATGCGTCCCCAGGACTGGGTGGAAAAAAGTATTTATATACTTATCCCATTATCCTGGTAAAATAAAATTTCGTTTCGTTTCGTTTCGTTTCGTTTTATGATACCAGATTTCCCCAATAAGAACACTGGATCAGCACATCTTGCACTTGCTTGGTTTTGATCTGTTTCTTTTTTTAATCTGCCAAAATCATGCATCCTTTTTTTTTCCTGTACTTTTTGGTACAAAATTATTTTCATCTATACATTGATCGAATATAGTTTTTCTGACGTGTATTCCTGAAAAATGAAAACAGTTTTTTGTGCCAGAATATTACATCTGTTGATTTAAGGTGTTACGGCAAGAAAATTGAGCATGACATATACATACATACATACAATTTCAGACAATTGAAAACCAAACATCACTCATAGCTTTTTTCGTTAATAAGGCTATAAAAAGAAACAAACAGACGACACAAAGATACCTTTTTTGGTACTCATATGTATAAAACACACACACACACACACACACACACACACACACACACACACACACACACACACACTCACTCACACACACACACACACACACACACACACACACACACACACACACACACACACACACACACACACACACACACACACTTTTTTTTTCTCTTTATTCATTTCCTCTTCCTCCCCTGCCTCTCCTTCTTCTCCTGATTTTGTAACTCTGTAGGGAGTCCCTAGGGTAGCATACTGAAGAACAGTTCCCCAAGTCTCTCAGTTCTGTCAGCTGTGTGCCAAAGCCAAGGTACATGGTTCATCTGTCTATTCTGCGATCCTGCCAGTCCATTTTTTGTACTCCCAGGTCTTAAAGAACAGGGAGTACCTTCCATGGGAATGAAGAAATGCTCTGTGTGTGTGTGTGTGTGTGTGTGTGTGTGTGTGTGTGTGTGTGTGTGTGTGTGTGTGTGTGTGTGTGTGTGTGGTGTGTGTGTGTCCGTGGCTAAAATATGTTCCACTCGCTCCAGACAAAACTTCTGGGTCAATCTTTCTGAAAATTTGTAGGTATGTTCATTATGGGCTACGGATGATACCCGATGTTTCATTTTACCGTTACAGTCGTTACTAACGGTTTTTTTCTTCTTTATGAAGTATCTCAGAAAGTATTTGGGCGATCTTTCTGACAATATGTAGATATATTCATTATGGGTCACAGATGATGGCCGATGTTTTTATTTTTATCAGAATAGCTATTACTAACGGATATAACGGCCCAAAACGATTTTCCTCTTTATGGAATATCTCACGCGTATTCAAAATAAACTGGGAGTACGTTTATTTGCTTTGCATCTTTGCAGTCTCCTTTCCTCAACTGATGTCAGTAGATCTTCATGTGGTCCGAAGTGCTGCTTGATGGCTTGACGAACCTGTCCATCAGTGATATGATCTGTCAGTCTTTGTGTTTTCTCTCTCTCTCTCTCTCTCTCTCTCTCTCTCTCTCTCTCTCTCTCTCTCTCTCTCTCCTCTCTCTCTCTCTCTCTCTCTCTCTCTCTCTCTCTCTCTCTCTCTCTCTCTCTCTCTCTCGCTCTCTCTCTCTCTCAATCGATCAATTAGTCAATCACTCGGTCAGCCAGGCAATCAATGACCCAGCCATGCCTATCTGATTTCTCTTACGGCTGGTGGTCCTGTGCTGGGGGGTCGGGGAGGACATGTGGCCATGGCGAACATGATGATCAGCTCTGTCCTTTGAGCAGTGGAGTGAGGAGAGACAGCAGGCAAACGGCCCCTGGCTGATGGCGTTCCTCAGCCTGTCCATGCGGTGGCCGTATTGCACGTGCAGCCATTAGGCCGGCACATTATGGCGGGGGCTGTGCGGGGCTTCTGGTTGCTTGCTGTAGAGGGCAATAACCCAAGTTGATGTGCCGTGACGCAGCGGCAGACAGGCCGTTTTCCTATAATCACACATAAGGACATGAATGCACATATACGTGCGGTTGTATACGTGCACACACACACACACACACACACACACACACACACACACACACACACACACACACACACACACACACACACACACACACACACACACACACACACACACTCCTCCTCCTTCTTCTCCTCCTCCTCCGTCTCTCCTCCGTCTCCTCCTCCCCCTTCTTCTTCTTCTGCTCTTGTACCACTGTGGGGAGTAGGTAGAACATACAGTTCACCAGGTCTCTCCAGCTCTGTTGGCTGTGTGCCAGAGTCAAGGGAAATGTTTTTCCTGTCTGTCCATTGTCAAAGCTGTCAGTCCATTGTCGATTTTCTGTTTTTCCCTGTGTGTCCCTCCTTCAACAGTTCTCTGGAGAATTATTTCAGCAAGACCATTGAACCTAGTCACATTACTACAACAACGTAGTCTTCTTTCATGAACTGATGTCAGTGGATCTTCATTGAGTCCAGTGTGCTGCTTGATGGCTTTACACACCTGCTCATCAGTGACATGGTCAGTGCGTCTGATTTGTAGTATCTGGCAGTAACATTTGTTTCTATGACTGGGAGTGTTCTTTCCAGATCTGCCAATTAGAAGCGTGTCTTGTGTATGGGAAATGTGATTGACCAGTGCTGGCAGGAAAGCTGATCTTGTGTTTCATGGAGATGTTCTTTGTCCTTTGATGTATGTTTTTACTGTGATTACATTCGCTTCTTATTCTGGTTTAGATCTCTAAATGCTAATCATGGATCCAAGGTAAGGAAATGTCGAACACGTTCTAGCTCCTATCCATGGACAGGTATATCAGTGATGATGGTGGTGTTGTTGCTGACCATTAGCTTGGTGTATATCAGTGATGATGGCGGTGTTGTTCCTGACCATTAGCGTGATGTATATCAGTGATGATGGCGGTGTTGTTGCTGACCATTAGCGTGGTGTATATCAGTGATGATGGTGTTGTTGTTGCTGACCATTAGCGTGGTGTATATCAGTGATGATGGCGGGTGTTGTTGCTGACCATTAGCGTGGTGTATATCAGTGATGATGGCGGTGTTGTTCCTGACCATTAGCGTGGTGTATATCAGTGATGATGGCGGTGTTGTTGCTGACCATTAGCGTGGTGTATATCAGTGATGATGGTGTTGTTGTTGCTGACCATTAGCGTGGTGTATATCAGTGATGATGGCGGTGTTGTTGCTGACCATTAGCGTGGTGTATATCAGTGATGATGGTGGTGTTGTTGCTGACCATTAGCGTGGTGTATATCAGTGATGATGGTGTTGTTGACGCTGACCATTAGCTGGTGTGTATATCAGTGATGATGGCGGTGTTGTTGCTGACCATTAGCGTGGTGTATATCAGTGATGATGGTGTTGTTGACGCTGACCATTAGCTTGGTGTATATCAGTGATGATGGCGGTGTTGTTGCTGACCATTAGCGTGGTGTGTATATCAGTGATGATGGCGGTGTTGACGCTGACCATTAGCTTGGTGTATATCAGTGATGATGGTGGTGTTGTTGCTGACCATTAGCGTGGTGTATATCAGTGATGATGGATGGTGGTGTTGTTGCTGACCATTAGCGTGGTGTATATCAGTGATGATGGTGTTGTTGTTGCTGACCATTAGCTTGGTGTATATCAGTGATGATGGCGGTGATGTTGCCGACCATTAGCTTGGTCTTCCTGGTGCTGATTGCTATGTTGCAGTTTGTGTTGATGCTTCATACTGCATCATTCTTTTAACAAGCTTGCTGATTTGATGCTAGATGCCTGCCACGTCATCGAAGCGTTTTAGGACTGTGTTGAAAAGTGTGCTGGATAGAAAGTAGCCCTAATGAATTCCAACCGTAGTGCAGAACCATACTCCAATAACACCCTGTATGAGCAATGCACTACACACCTTGGAGTACAGTTGGTGATGGTCAGCTTTTGCCCAATGTTCAGTGTCTTCATCTTGGCCCGTTGCACCTCCCATCAGACTCTGTCCAACGCCTTCTTGTGGTCTATG